>PITA01018348.1:0-19629 GCA_004023965.1 Spilogale gracilis
TGCATGAGGGGTAAACTGGAGGACAGTGGGAGAAGGAAAGTAAATGGGAACTAGGGTAATCTAGGGAGGGAAACGAAACAACAGAGACTTTGGACACAGAAACAAACTGAGGAACTTGGAGGGAGGGGGGTGGAGGGATGGGAGAGCCTGGTGGTGGGTACTGGGGACACCTAAAGCGTGGAGCACTGGGTGTGGGGAACGGGGAATGAATCTTGGAACACTGGAAAAAAAATTTTTTTAGTAACAATAAAAAAAAAAAAGAATAGGTGCTTATCAAGATAAACCTGGAGGATGTAATGCTAAGTGAAATGGCCAGACAGAAAAAAACAAAACTGTATGATCTCACTTAGGTGTGGAATCTAAGAAAAGGTTGAACTGACAAAAGCTAGAGTAGAATGGTGGTTACCAGGGTCTGATGGGGTGTCTTTCTCAATCATATCTCGCCCTTAAATGAGCATTTGTTAGCACTGGACCTTTACAATTAATTATTTTTGTTAAATAGAATTCTGGTCCTCTGCTCTTAATTTTGAAAACTAAAAGGTAAAATTAAGTTGCCTTTCAATTCTGAGGCTTTTAATTAAAACGTTGTTATTGAACTTTTAGTGAGAATGTTCAGAAATCAAGCTACCCTGAGTTCTCACACAGCCTTCTCCTGGCCCACCCATCACTGCTGTTCTCTCCTTTCTCAGCTGGAGGGATGTTATGGGTAGGCTGGTGTGAAAGGGACAGAGCTGGAGGAGGAAGAGGAGGAGAGAGGGATAGCCATCCAGTCTGTTTATATGCACCTCTCAACTTGCTATTGACCAGCCTACATTACTAGTCTCAGTCTGTAGTTCTGCCCCCAGACAATGTTTGAGAACCAATTTTCTAAGTAGAGAAAAAAAAAATTGCCTTTCTTTTAACTTGGACACACATCTACTTAAGAAGGCAGATTAACATTTATACTGACTTGAAAATGCTATGACATTTTTGGAAATTGCTGGGCTCAAATAGCTTTCTGGAACTGGGAAACCAAAGAACCTGCCAGATGACATTTTTTTACTCAAGAAAGAGAAGAAGTGTAGAAAAGAAGGAAATTTGGATTCACAGCTGAATGTCTGGCTTCGATGTTAAGCCTCTCTGGCGGAGAACGTGCTTTCTTGCTTCCGTTTTTGGTGTAATGCCAAGGGAACTGTCAGACCACAAATAATCATTGTTAACTTGTGGTGGAAACTGAAGCCATTAAGAAAAATATTAAAAGCCTGTTCCAAGAGCATAACACTTTAGAGGGTAAAGAAATAGGATACCTAGCTAACGTGTTTTACTAGTCATGGATGGAAAATGTGCTGATTAACTGAATTCGAAGTAATGGATGCCTTTTCTGTGATTTGTCATGGATTTAAAAAGACAATGTGCTTAGAAAAACGAATTTGCTATTACTTGGGTAATAGGGAAAACAAAGACAGAAAGCCTGGGTTGATCAGATTCATGATGCAGCAAAATAATTTTGTTATCTGGCCAGGAGTCCCTGCTTCTGATGTGTTTAAGCTCCAAGTAGTTGCCTAGGTTGCAGAAAACAACCCACGCTTGTGCAGGATGCAAACTGAATTTCCTTGAACTTCACTGTAAAATTCTTTACTTCTCAAACTGTATTTGTTAAGATCTTGCTGAAAGGTTGGAAAAAGCTACAGATCCCAAAAGGGAATTTTCATCAGATTTGACGACTAAACATCCTGAGTAATAGATAAGGGTGAGTGGAGGGACTTCCTCCAACAGTTGAGCACATTTTTCTTCTCCATTTTTGTTTCCCAATTTAAATGTTTGAAATCCTATTCCAGTGCAGGCTAAGAGGCAAGAATCTGAGTTGGTAATAGGACTGGCTGGGTTCCAGCATGTACTTTTGTTTGCCCCTCCAGGTCGACTCCTCACCCTTCGCTCTGCACTAGCACCTGGAGGCTGACCTGAATCCACCACAGATTCTCCAAGCTTCTGGTTGGGGTGGACCAATGGGGATCCTAGGCAAGTGGACTGATGAGAGAGAAGAAAGCCAGTCAGGAAGAATTTCTATTCCCCTGGCTTTTTCTCCAAGAGACCTTTTCTATAGGACTTTCTCTAGTTAGGTTCTGGAAACTTATCACCTCTATTTGGGGCTTAGGGTTATCCTTTGTGATGCTTCTACGCCCTGCGCACATCTTTGTAAGTGATCCTTTGTAAAGAAACTCACTTAGAAGAGCTCCAAGTTAGGCATGCCATCTATTTTTACTAATCTTTCTGCAAATTTTATCTCAGTCCTCTAAGGACATTTTAAGATGCTATTGGATAAGAAGCAGGGGACTAGCTAGGTATTCCTTGGAACTTAATACAAGTCCCAACTCTTTAGTAAACCCCATCTGCCAATGCCTATTATGCAGTGCCCAATCCCTGAGCCTCTCCTACACCCTTGCTCCCCCAACCTGCCAATGCCCACGTCATCTACCTTCTTCAATGGCCCCTGCCACCTCCATGGTACCTGCTTCATGAGTCCACCACTCAGTCCTTTGAACTCACTCTCACTTCCTCTTATTCACTTCCCATATTGCAATTAAAGTACTCTTTCTAAACTGTGAATCTGACCGTGTAGGTGATGGTCATGTTGATGATGTTTAATAAATATATGTTAACAGAGGGAACCAATAACATCCCCTCAGGCTTAAAATCCCTCTGTGGGTTCCTTGTGCTTTTAGATGTACAGTCTCACAAGGTGTATAAGGGTTAGAAGACCCCACAAGATCTGGCTCCCGCTGACCCCACCAGCTTCCTCTCACATAAGTGCTCCTCTTGCTCTCTGCTCCAGTCACATTGGCTGCCTTTTGGTCCTGGACTGAGCTGTGTGCTCTTCCTGGCCTCAAGCCTTCCCACCTGCATTCCTGTGCTAAGAACTTCTCTCCTCTTCACTTATCCTTCCAGTCCCAACTTGAATGTCACATGCTCAGAAAAACTTCACCTGATGGCTCCCCCCCCCAACAGACCAAATTGCCTTATTCGTCTCCTTCGTAGCATGGAAACCAGTTGAAGTTAATTATTTGTGTACGCAGTCACTTAACGTCTGGGTAATCTAACATATCTTACTACCTTGCTGGCTACCAGCCTAGTCCCGACCATCAGCATCACTTGCCTCGTTGGCAATAAACTTGTAACTGGTTTTCAGACTTTCCTTCTTGCCGCCTCTCTCTGTTCATTCAGTACAGGGCTGCCAGAATGATCTTTAAACACGTACATGGGCCATGTCGCTTCCACCACGCTAGCTTTGCAGTAGCTTTCCACCAAATCCTAGCTTTGCAGCCTGGCCTGCTGCCAACCTCTCTCTCCATCCCTATCTCTGTCTCTGCCTCACTCATTCTGCCTCCCTTTTCTTCCTCTAACTTCCCTCAACCCATTGCTGGACTACCAAGCAGTTTCTCCATTCTCATTGCAAACTTGCTTTCTGGGATATGGAACGTGATTGAATAGTTTATGGTGAATTTGTGCACTACCATGTAGAGAGCTGTTGCTTTTGTTTTCCCAATTCTCTGTCACCTATTCTTTTGATAACAGAATTACCCTTGCTTGGCAAATCTGCTCCTGCTCAAGTCCTAATACTGCCACCTAATATCCCACTTCCCACCCAGAGTAGGCCTGGGACCCAAGTCTGATCAGGCCGGTCTCCCATTTCTCCCATTTCCCAGTGCTTTATTATGTATGTTGTTAGAAACTCTCACCTGGAGAGAAATTAGACCAAATCTTAAATTAGACAACACACAAGTAAGACTTTCTTAAATGCTTCATAGCCATTTGTTTATTCAACAGACATTTATCGAGCACTTCCTATGCTACTTACCTATTGTGCTAGAAACTGGGAAAGGTATAGCAATGAACAAAGCAGACATGTATCCCTGCCCTGGATGGTTCTGTTATTCAGAAAATATCAATCATGTGATTTCTAAAATTCTGAATGCTAAAAAGAGGTGTGTAGAATATTTACTGGATCCAGCAAAGAGTTTCATGATCAAATAAGATTTACCATAGATTTTGTGGACTCTAAGACTTGTCTACTCTATGAAGCATTAAAATGCAAGCTATTAATAGAAAGAGATATTAAAATTCTATTCTTTCAAAAACTGAATCACTGTGCTGGTTAGAAATAATATGTAATCAGTTCTGAATCTAAAATGACTCTGGAAAGTAGAGATGTGGCACAAGGTCACACTCATATCTTTCCTCTACATGAATTTTCATAATATTAACACTATATTCAAAAGAAGTGATTTTGAAAAAGAGATAATCCTAAGGGGCACCTGGGTGGTTCAGTTGGTTAAGCGACGGCCTTCAGCTCAGGTCATGATCCTGGAGTCCCAGGATCGAGTCCCACATCAGGCTCCCTGCATGGCGGGAAGCCTGCTTCTCCCTCTCTCGCTCCCCCTGCTTGTGTTCCCTCTCTCGCTGTGTTTCTCTCTGTCAAATAAATAAATAAAATCTTTTAAAAAAAAGAGATAATCCAAGACCTAGAAACTGAAAATGTAAGAATGTGACTTGACTTCAGGGTTGCAGGAAAAAATGCTTACGCTATTCTTTCCATCAGAATATTTCTGTAAAACCTCGTAGCAATAATGAAAACATTATGCCAACTAGCAGAAACTAGTCACATAAAACCACATATTGTATGATTCCACTTACATGAAATGTCTAGTATAGGCCAAACCATAGTGACTTAAAGTAGAGTAGAGGCTGGGGGTGGGGAGATGGACAGAGACTGCCAATGAATATGGGGTTTCTTTTGGGGATATGAAAATTTTGGGAAATTAGATAGTAGCAATGGTTGTACAGCCTTATAAATATACCAGAAAGCCATTGAGTTGTACATTCTTTGAGTGGTAAATTTTATGGTATGCAAATTATATCTAATTTTATTTTTTAAAGATTGAATAATTTGTTGACCCTTCTGGCAGAACTGAAGAGCAGGGGTGGCTCTCTTGCCCTCCTCTCTCCTCTGGCTAGCGCTCTCACCACATCCTTCAGCAAACTAGAACCACAGGAGTAATGGGATCTGGATTCCCACATGGTTTCTGATGATTGCATCAGACCTAGGGTTCTCAAAGCACTGATCTTCAAAAGCTAAAATTGAACAGGGCCTATCTATTTCAATCA
Source organism: Spilogale gracilis (assembly GCA_004023965.1). Classification (NCBI taxonomy): domain Eukaryota; kingdom Metazoa; phylum Chordata; class Mammalia; order Carnivora; family Mephitidae; genus Spilogale; species Spilogale gracilis. Next base: position 5,143 of record PITA01018348.1, read on the forward strand.
TAGGAAAAAAAATTAATGGATATATTTTTGTCAATGTTAAGTTTCTCCCAGATTTATCTTAAATATTTGTTGTTGCCACTTCTGCTCTTCTGTTAGTGCATGCTGGTGTAATGCGTAGCACACCCACATATATCTCATCGAAGCCGACTAATCAAAGGGGTGCAGACCCTCTTAGCAAACCCCAGTGTGAGTATATAGACTGAGTTGCCCTCCCACAAAATCATGAGGTAGGTGAAATTTGTCTTCAGAGACTTCCATTTTCTCTTTCTGCCTTTTTCTCTTGGAGATTCAGTGCTCTATCACACAAACTTCATCTCTCTGGGACTCTGAGACCCCTGTCAATGGGTGACTTGTCCTTGAAACTAGTTTATTACCACCCCAGTTTAAAGCTTTAGTCCATTAAAGCTTTAGACACATCCACACGTATGCAAAGACACGTGTATAAGGATGGTTATTGTACCATTTTAACAGTAGTTTCCAGGCAGAAATAACATGGGTAATTGCTACGGGAAGAAATATTGCACATCCATTAAAAAAAAAAAACTCCTCGTGGAGGATCTACATTACAGAGCAGATTTAGGGGGAGGCCCACTCCTAAATTAAGGTGTTAACAGGTGTGGTTAAGGGTGGGAATTGGGTTTTGGGTAGTGATCGGGAACTATGTGGAAGCTGATTTGGTGCCCTGAGTTTTTGCTCACACTTTCCATTTGCCTCAATTACCCTGCCCTCTTTCCCCCACCCACCTATCTGACTTTTGGAAGGACTATGAACAACTTTTAACATAATGTTGCTCAAATGTCACTTCCAATATACATCTCTTACCCACTCAGCTAAGCTCTTTGGTTTCTCTCATCTTTGAATCTCCATAATAATTTAGCAGACTGCCTGACATGTATCAGAGGTGCAATAATATGTTTTAAACAAAATAATGAGTGACAGAACCTATTTCTTCAGTGAAATTGAGTATTCCACTCCCTATGGGCCCATAACACTTTGCTTATATCTCTTTTTATGGCATTGTGGCTTTCTACCTTGTATTATAATTTATTGTGCGAATGTCTTCTTCCCCACTGGAATGAAAGTCTTTTGTGGGCAGGAACCACAGAACACCAAGCATAGTGCTTTTATGTATAATAAGCATTCAATTAATATTTAATGTAGTTGGGCAAATAAATTTCTGAGAAACAAAAGTATTATAATCCTATTAATATGAAAAACATGTATGTATGCTAACATAGACGCAGGAATATAAATAGGACTTTATTTCCACAGTACTCTCATCCTAGAACCAATGGGATATTCTGAGGTTGAAGTGAGCTGATTTATGCAGATAGTGCCTAACAGCCAGAGGGGTTCAATCAACTTGCCCTTCCTCTCTCTTTCCCTCAGGCCTCTGCTCCAGCTAATGATAATTTTGACTTTCACACTAAAACTGGTGCCTGGAAAAGTCAGAGGGTTATTTCAGTTCAAACAGCAAATCAACTGCAGAATCAAGAATAGATCTGCCCTCTCAGCCACTCTGGCATGGGTCTCTTGCACAAGTCCTGGCCTTGGGAATGTGGGCTCATTCTCACATTTAGGACACAGATGGTAAACACCAAGAGAGAAGTTGCTTGTCAATTTCATTTCTCTCCCCACATTTGGAATGGGGAGAGATCTTATAACCTCCATACATACCTGCTTTATATCGCACACTCTCCTTAGTGGCTTGTGAGCATGTCACAATGTCAGCCTTAGGTAAGGCACAATTATCTTTGTGTTGTGGGAGGAACTTCAAGGTATAAGCTATTCGGTATTCCAGGAGCAATTTGCAGGAATTCAGTTTGGGCACAAAGTCTGCTTAATGATGCGGAACATGAAAGTCTGGATTGTATATTTCCAAGCTGTTATCCAGGCTGGCTGAATGACCCCTTTGACCTCTGGCCTGAACTACAAGAGGAGCTAGACCAGGATTTCTTCACCTCAGCACTACTGATATTTAGGGCTGGATAATTCTCTGTTATGGAGGCTGTCCTGTGCATGGTAGGATTTTTAGCAGCACCCATGGCCTCTACGCCCTAGATGCCCACAGCACCATCCCTCCGCTAACTTGTTGTGACAACCCACAATGTTTCCAGATATTGCCAATATCCCCTGAAGAGCAAAACTGTCCCTAGTTGAGAACCTCTGACACAGACCCTTAACTACTTGTTCATTATTCTCCAGTCTAGTGACAGATATTTGCAAACTCCTCTGATGTCCAAGTCCCCCCGACTGAGTCATGTTTTCTTTTACAGAGCTTTAGCTTTGACTGTTTCTTCCTTATTCGTCTGATGAGGGCTAGTCTCCTGGTTGCTTGAGCTCCTTGATCTCATTTCCCTTTGATCTTGAGATGACCTCACTGTTTTCCTATTTCAACCCAGGAATTTCTGGGTTAATAAAATAATATACACCCTGAAATTTGCAGCATTTATGCAATAAACTTTTATTACTATATATTCTGCATTGGTAGTAGTATACCAGGGCATGCTAGAGATTTTAAGGTTTATCATTAGAATCATGTTCACTTGCTAGTGACAGTGGCTTGAGCAAGATAGAAGTTTGTCTCACATAAAAGTCCAGATTAAGGCAGGCCAGACTTGTTCTGCCAAGCTTTAGCCTCTGTTCTAAGATCATTTCGTGGTCTAGTATAGCCACTCATCATCCAGCCAGGAGGAAGAAGGCAGGAATGGAGAAGAAAGCTAAAGTAGGGAAAGTTCCTGGAGACTGCTATATGACACTTATTCTTACATATCATTTGTCTGAACTTAATTATCTGGCCACACCTATCTGAAAGGCCAGCTGAGGAAATGTGGTCTTTTTCTAAGTGACCATGTGATCCACTTAAAAACTGGATGTCAGGTCAAGTGTCCATCATTGGTGAATGGACAAAGATGATATGTAAAAGGACCTAGATGTCCACCAACAGATGAATGGATAAAGAAGGTGTGGTATATACATATAATGGACTACTATGCAGCCATCAAAAAGAATGAAACCCTGCCATTTGCAATGATGTGGATGGAACTGGAGGGGATTATGCTGAGTGAAGTAAGTCAATCAAAGAAAGGCAATTATCATATGATCTCTCTGATATGAGGAATTTGAGAGGCAGGGCAGGGGGTCGTGGCGGGTAGGGAGAGAAAAAATGAAACAAGATGGGACCAGGGAGAGAGACAATCCATAAGAGATTCTTAATCTCAGGAAACAAACTGAGGGTTTCTGGGGGTTTGGGGGGAGAGATAGGGTGGCTGGGTTATGGAAAAAATAAAAATAAATAAAGTAGGAAAAAAGAGAATGAAATCTTGTCATTTGCAATGACATGGATGGAGCTAGAGAATATTATGTTAAATGAAATAAGTCAGTCAGAGAAAGACAAATATCATATGATTTCATTCATATGTGGAAGTTAAGAAACAAAACAAATGAGGGGCGCCTGGGTGGCTCAGTCGTTAAGCATCTGCTTTCGGCTCAGGTCATGATCCCGGAGTCCTGGGATCGAGCCCCGTATTGGGCTCCCTGCTCGACGGGAAGCCTGCTTCTCCCTCTCTCATTCCCCCTGCTCGTGTTCCCTCTCTCTGTATTTCTCTCTGTCAAATAAATAAATAAAATCTTAAAAACAAAAAACAGAAACAAAACAAATGGGCAAAGGGAGAAAAAAATGGGAGAGAGAGAGAAGCAAACCAAGAAACAGACTTTTAACCATAGAGAAAAAAAGTGATGGCTTCCAGAGAGGAGGGGAGCAGGAGGATGGGTGAATTAAGTGATGGGGATTGAGGACTGCACTTGTGATGAGTACTGAGTGTTGTATGGAAGTGTTGAATCACCATATTATACACCGGAGACTAAAATAACACCGTATGTTAACTTACTGGAATTTAAATAAAAACTTTGGAAAAAAACTGGGGGGCATGAATATTGGAGGGCAACTGGAAGCCTCATTGTGTGGAGGGTATAAGTACTCATAAAGCACGTACCTGCCTTTGGGATGCTTCAGCTGAGTAGCAGAATTGGTTGACTACACAGTCACCTCTAGTTTAACTTGACTAAAATAACTTTTTACCTAAACGGAAAGGTGTGATTAATACTGATACATTTATAAGGCCTATAAACTGAATGCTAACTAATCAAATGTGAATAAGGACACATGGTTATGTTTGTGCAGTTGTGACCTTATAATTCCTTAGACCTCGAAATTTTATTCTACAACAAATTTAAGTTTAGTGTTTGGAAAAGTTTGCATCATAGGGAATGAATATAAGAGACCCAATCACCAGTATTTAAAGTGTTGGAAATAATATAAATTTTGAGTCACTTTGTAGGTTCCATTTTTGTCATCTAGTTGTGGGTGTCAAATTAACTGCTGCTTTATTTTTAGCTGTGTGATGTGTCACTCAGTACACATTCCCTGGCGGGTTGCATTGGCTGAATATATAAAGGATCCACAGCATCAACAGGATTGCCAAGCCTTTGTCGAAGATTATCCCAAACTGGTAATTTGCTTTTAGGTACAAATTGATATGTCATCTTCCAGTGCCAAAAGTCAAGTCATCAAGAGTTGGAACTGAGGCAGCTCTTACTCTTCCCATTTCCATGTTTTTATAGTTCTTTGCCCTAGAGAACTCTATTCCAGAGCAGTGCTGTTCTGATGGCCTCCGTGGAGTGTTGGCCCAGTCTCAAGACCTTGCCACACATGACAGAGTCAACACGAGGGGGGAAAGTTCAGTTCTGAACTCTCTGAGTAAGCAGCAGGCCACCCAAACACCGTTCAACAGATTTGGTTGGACTTTCTTAAGGAAACTTCTGTGGAGCAGAGTCCAGAGAAAGTTGATCTCATTTTGCTATTTTCTTCAAAGAAAAGCTTGATGTCCTCCAATCCTGATCCCAGTTCCTATTATCACTCATTTCTGGAATTGTTTAGGTAGATATAAAATCTTAAAGGTAAAGAAGAAAATGAGGTGATCTGGAGGCTTGATGCCTGGATCAGACAGAGGAGGTGGGCACTCCCAAGGAATGAAGCAATTAGTGATGGGATGGCTTTTTTAAAGGGACCTAGAGAAGGAGAGACAACAAAGGGCATTTTCTCTTTACACACGTAAAACAATGTCTCTAAGGTCCCCAGCACACACCTTAATAGCAATCATCATCAGTAGGATCAGCTTTCCAAGGAAAGAGGACCTTCCATATCTTTACATATATATGTGTTACACACACACCAGTCCAGTTCTGTGAGGGAAAAATATGTGTAAAGTGCCTACCATTGAGCCTGGCATGTGGTAGTCGGTGCTCATTAAGTGAGGGCCATTGTTATTGCTATTATCCAAGGGAAGGGGCACCACAAAACCCTTCCTCCTGACCTGAAAATCCAACTCTGGGGTCATCCATGCAGATTAGAAAAATACACTTGTTGCCTGGGACCTAACAATCTCTCTTACCTTCTTGTAATACTTGTTGGCAGGTCCTTCTCACATCTCCACTCCAAAGGCCTACTTTTCTTCAAGGTCCAAGGCAAATGCCAACTTTGCACTATGCCTACACCTCATTGCATTCCTAGTAGAAACCTACTTTCTCCCATGGGTGCCCATAGTACTTTGCTGATACATGTAACCTAGTTCTCTCCAGGGTCAAAATGAGTTTTTCTTTATCTCTGCATTTTCAATTATTAAAACATTGCCTGACAGATGAAATGTCCCTCTATCCAATGGGATATTATTCATAGATAAAGAAAGAAGCCACCAAGCTACACAAAGACATGGAGGAATTCTAAATGCATATTGCTAAAGGAAACAAGCCAGTCTAAAATGGTTACAAACAGGTTGCCTGGATGGCTCAGTCAGTTAAGCCACCGACTCTTGGTTTAGACTCAAGTCATGATCTCAGGTTCATGAGATCCAGCCCTGTGTTGGCTTCCACTCTCAGTGGGAGGAATTTGCTTGTCTCTCTCTCTCCCCTCTACTTCTCCACACTCTCTCTTTCTCTCAAGTAAATAAATAAATAAAATATTAAAAAAAATTTTTAAATAAAGTGTTTATACATTGTATGACTCCAGTTATAGGACATTCTGGAGAAGGCAGAACTATAGAGACAATACAAACAGAGGTTGTCAAGGCTTCAGGGTGGAGGGGTGGGGAAGTGCAACACAGGTGACATTCAGAGAGGTGAAAACCTTCTGTAGGATACTTTATTTTTTTCATTTTTAAAGAGATTATTTATTTATTTATTTGAGAGAGAAAGAGAGAGCATGAACAGGGAACAGGGGAAGGGAAAGAAGCAGAGGGAGAAGCAGAGTCCCAGCTGGACAGGGAGCCTGATGTGGGGCTCGATCCCAGGACCTGGGGATCATGACCTGAGCTGAAGGCAGAAACTTAACTGACTGAGACACCCAGGCACCCCGGTAATATACTTAAATGGTAGATATGTGATATTTGCATTTATCAAATCCTGTAGAACTGTATGACACAAAGAGTGAAGCTTAATGTATGAAAATTAACATAAAATCATTTAGGAGATCAGAGAACTCCAGGAAGAAAAGCAGACCATGACGAAAACCCTAACTGTATTAACAGTGTTATGAAACCACCTCGCTGGAGTTGGTAGGGGGAAATGGTGCTGACCTTAAGTAAAATGGGAAATGAGTGGAATCTATAAGACTGAGGCAAAAGAAATTGCATTAAAGACTACTTTAGTTGATGAAGTTGTTTTACTTGGGGAAATGGAGTAACAATTCTAATACCACTATACATGTGCACTGGGACTAGACTATTGAGTAAAGGAAGTAAAGGGATGGCAGATGGTGGGAGCCAAGTACCTCATTTCTGGAGTGAGAATTTATAGATGAGCAGGAGCAGAAGGCAAGCAGGAGCACGCCATCCATGTGGAAATGTAGTACAGTTGGAGACCTTAGTAGGGACTCAGGTTTAGCTGACATAGATGCATATAGTTTCATACAGATATATTCATAGATATGTGTATATGTCTTGATTACTATAACATACATACTTCTTTGACCCGTCAACTGAGCAGTCCTAAAAGAAATGGCACTACTACCACAGACACACCCAACACCTGGACCTTGGTTTCTAATGTCATTTGTCAATGAAAGAAACTAGGGCTCTTTGGAGAAAGGACTGATTTGAGGACTGGGGCAGGAATTAGACAAGGTGAGCCTGGAGCATATTTTAGTACCAAAAAGTAAGGATGTGATGTTTAAAAGTTGGCAAAGGAACCAACTGAAAGAGTGTTCAGTGGCCAATGGTGGAAAAATTTGGGCTAATAAATAAGTAGATAGATGAAAGTGATATTGGATAATAACCCAAAGTATAAAATAATACTGATACAAATACATGATTGGATAACTTAATAAATGAAGGCGAAGAGACAAACTGCCCATGCTGAAGAATTTCAAATAATTTATAAAGACTCTCTGTGCTCAGGGAGAGGGAGCATACATCCCTACTTTACATAATGACTTCCCTTCAAAGATTATGGAAAGGGAAGAAAACAGTAGAGAAACTGGACAAAAACTACCTCAACCAGGTGATCAATGTCAGCACCAACAGCCATAAATCATGATTATATTATATGCCCCTGATATGATGTGATGAAAATAACACTTTGCCTCTGCGATCTTCCTCTTCAAATCCCATAACTCCAATCTAATCACGAGAAAAACCTCAAATTCCAACTGAAGGACATTCTACAAAATTTTTGACCAGTCCTCCTCAAAATTGCCAAGGGCATCAGAAGCAAGGGAAGTCTGAAAAATTGTTTTACTCAAGAGGAGCCTAAGAGATCTGTGAACTAAACGTAATGTGGTATCCTGAATGAGATCTTAGTGTAGTAAAACTGTTCTTTAGGTAAGAACTAAAGAATTCTGAATAAACTATGAACTCTAGTTAATATGAGTGTATCAGTGTTGGTTCATAGATTGCAACAAGTGTACAATACACATATACTATGATAATTATAGGAGAAATTGGGTGTGGGGTATATGGCAATTCCATGGACTATGTTTTCAATTTTTCTATAAATCTAAAACTGTCCTTAAAAAATAAAGTCAGACCTGACCAAAGAAGAGATGCAGATGGCAAATAAACATGGATAGATGTTCTACATTTTATGTCACCAGTGATACGAAAATTAAAACAACAATAAGATATATACCTATTACAATGGCCAAAATTCAGAACACTAACAGCACCAAATTCTAGCCAGGACTGAAACCAAAGGAACTCTCATTCATGGCTAATGGGAATGCAAAATGGTACAGTCACTTTGAAAGACAGCTTGACAGTTTCTTACAAACCTAAATATACTCTTACATGATCCAGTAATCATGGTCCTTAGTATTTATCCAAAGGTGCTAAAAATGTATGTCCACAACAAAAATCTGAATATATATATTTATAGCAGCTTTATTCATAATTGCCAAAACATGGACGCAACTGAGATGTCCTTCAGTAGGTGAATGGATAAATAAACTATGGTACATTAAAACAACAGGATGTTATTCACACTAAAAAGAAAGGAGCTGGGAGCCTGGGTGACTCAGTCGGTTAAGCATCTGACTCTCAATTTCAGCTCAGGTCATGATCTCAGGGTCATGAGATTGAGACCAGCATCAGGCCTGGTGCTCAGCAGGGAGTCTGTTTGGAATTCTCTCTCTCCCTCTCCCTTTGCTCCCACCCTGCTTGCATTTGTATCACTCTCTGTCTAAACACACACACACACACACACACACACACACACACACACACACCCCAACAATAACAACAACAAAAACAAAACAAGCTATGAAGAAACACAAAAGAACTTTAAAAACGTATTCTAAGTGAAAGAAGACAATCTGAAAAGGCTGTGTACTCTGTTTTCAACTCTATGACATCCTGGAAAACATTTGTCCAAACACACAGAATGTACAACACCGAGAGTGAATCATAGTGTGAACTATGGAGCCACCTGGTTGGCTCAGTTCGTTAAGTGTTTGCCTTTGGCTTAGGTCATCATCCCAGGGTCCTGGGACCAAGTCCTAAATCAGGCTTCCTGCTCAGTTGGAGCCTGCTTCTCCCTCTCCTTCTGTTGCTCTGCCTGCTTGTGCTCTCTCACTCTGTCTAATAAATACAATCTTTAAAAAAATGTGAACTATGGATTTTTGGTGATAATGGTGTGTCAGTAGGCTCATCAGTTGTAACAAATATCCTCTCTGGCAGGGAAGGTTGATAATGGAGGACAATGAACCTAAAACTTCTAAAAGTCTTACATATATACATACGTAGTCTGTTTTTAAAATTTTGTTGACACATAATTATTTATTATTAAAGGAATTAAGCCCAGAGAAGTTAAATAGTTTTCCCAAGCTAGCAAAAATATAAATTACTGAATAAACTAAATGTAAGGATAATCTTTATTGTAATTTGTTTTCATTCATTTAGCAAACATTTATATTGTTTATTATGTGATAGGCACTATTCTAAATGCTTTACAAATATTAGCTAAGTTAATATTCATAACAATTCCATGAATATGGTACTATTATTACTCCCATTTTATGACAGGGAACTGAGACCTGGAAAGATTAAGGGTCATTTGCCTGCCCAGGCTCAAATAAGAGGAAAATATGGTATTTGAAATAAGACAGTCTAGCTCCAGAAAATATGTGTTAACCACTATAGCATGTGGCCTCTGTTATTCAAAGAAAACTTTGGAAAGTAGTTTTGAATTGAAGTCTCCCCAGTTGTTTTCAGGCTTCAAAAATTGTTGCTTGAACAGTAAATTCAGACTTTCAAAACTATTATAGCAGGCCACTAGGGGGCGTCAAAACTCTTACAAAACCTGCCAAGAGACGGGTCATAGTTTCTCATTTACAGTGCTTTTTACCTGTTTCTATTTGATAATCCATAAATAAAAATTATACAAATAAATTTAGTATAGAGATGTTTAGGTGTTTAAAAGCTTTTCACTTGCCTTTTTTATTATCCAAATCCTACAAATTTTCCATACTGTGCCTTTTAACTTTATTATATGCTGTTTCACTTTCAGGTTGTTTTATTTTATTTTTTTTGAAGATTTTATTTATTTATTTGAGAGAGAGAGAGAGAGTGAGAGAGAGAGCTCAGTGGGTAAGAGCAGAGCCCCAACATGGGACTCCATCCCAGAATCTGGGGATCGCGACCTGAGCAGAAGGCAGATGCTTAATCAACTGAGCCACCCAGGCATCCCTCAGGTTCTTTTCATTTACGCGTCTTGTACCTACAACGAAGATGCAAGCCCTTTGTCAGTAGGGAAGACAGCTTATGTTGTACTTTTTAAAAATTATATAGCACCTGGCACAGTTAGGTACTTTATACACACCACTTGTTAATTGGTTTGAATGCATAAATACCTTATTTTACATGATAGATGTGTTCTTGAGGCCAGCATAAGCCACTTTAAAATTCAGTAGGAAAGCCATTAAGGCCATCCAATAGTGGATCCTTTTCAATTAAGTCAAGAAGCACTCTGTAATTTCGCCTAGTATATAAATCCCTATTTTCATATGTGATTTGGCTTAAAGCCGGAAGCACCTGGGTAATGTTGGTCGAAAAAAAAATCCATTTCTGTATCTTATGCAAGGTTTTCAAAAGATTTACTTCTTTACTTACATTCTGTCATCTCTCCTTGCTGTTGTTGATGACAGAAAATTGGGGAACAAAAGAGGCTGGTGGTCAAATGACCAAGATACAGCTAAGGTGGCTAAGACCTGAGACCACGGTCCTGTCCTTTGTCACTCACTAGCTGGGCAAACCACGTGGACTTTCTGGAGCTCTGTATCCTCATTCATAAAACCTTAATGGGATGAGGTATCTCAAAGTCAGTGTTCAGTTTTCCAGGTAAGGGGGCAGGGAGGTAGTAGAAAAGCCATCACATACTCTCCCACCAGACTGTGACATAGCATCGGTATTCTTGACTTTTGTTAGATGTCATTGACACTGGAACAGTTTGCAATGATGTAGTCTTTGTCCACAAAGTATTTAATATTTCTATGCTCCTCCCTGGTCATCCTACCCATTATGTCAAGTTAAGGGCAGGTACCATCTTTATGTTCTGGTTTCAAAGAGCAGAGATGTTTGTTAAGGGACTAGTAGATGACCCAGCCATTGCTGAAGCTAACCTTTCACTTCTCTCCACAACTAACTTAGAGAAAACACTCATATATGAATTTTTTCTGACACATTATTAGAAACACTTAAAGAGTTTAAGATTAATCAGATATTTAGTTTTCCCACCAAGGGACACTATGGTTGATTTAACTTTGAATCCATCACAGGCAGAGAGGTTTGAGGACCATTTGGGTGGGGTTTATGAGCTGTAAATTGAATGCACTGAGAGCAATTAAGCATTTAAATTAGAGCAATGTGTAAATTTAACAGCTGGTAAGTGTTGTCAGTTGCAAGTTACGGACCACCTGCTTGGCAGAATCTGCCACCAACTAAAGAAAATAGATTGAATAACGGAAAGTAGAATCTGGATTTGGTCATTTGGAGCATAAATTCAGATTACACATACAGCTGGGGTACCTTTAAGATTAATGCAGAAGTACAGGATCTCCTCTAGGGATGCTTGACTGGACAAAGATTTGTTAGGCTGCTTAAAATGTGTTTCGATTACAATGTAATTACTCTTACAGTTCATAGCTTGGGATTGTTTTAAGAGAATCTGACCTTGGAGAATGATGTCTATTTATCTTAACTTTTTTTGGTGTTAAGAAAAATGATTGTAACGAAAACTTACAAGCTTCTATTTGCACACATGGTATTTATAAAATTTATTAAAACAATGTTTTTCACCATGTTCTCAGAATCCACTTAGGACTTGTCAGAGGGAAAGAAAAAGTTCCTGAGACATTGGTCTCCCAGCCTTCTATCGCTGACCAACTTCTCAGTGAAATATATATTTTAATCATCTGTAATAAAGTGTTAATTACTGTCAAAGAAATAAGATAAGGGGATTTAGATTTATTTTTTTAAAAGATTTTATTTTATTTTAAGTAATCTCTACACCCAATGCGGAGCTTGAACTTACAACCCCAAGATCAAGAGAGTTGCATGCTCTACTTACTGGGCCAGCCAGGAGCTCCATGGATTTATACTTATACTTATTACTCCTCTTTTTACATAAAAATTGATTTATCTAGATCTGCTGCTCTTTATGTTTTTTGAAGGCAGAATTTTTGGTAATTTCTGCTAAATCAGGAGACAAATCACAAGATGAACACTATTCTATTATTGAAAAATGAAAATTTTTGAAAAGTTTGAAGATTTTTAAAGGGCTGCTATAGCTTTTTGGTTCCTTTCTTAAACTGCTTACCTTTGTCTTAGAATAGATGAGATCCTGAAACATATGCTCAGTCCTTTATGCACTCTTAAGCTTATTCAACAAATATATATTGAGTGCTCACTATGTGCTAGGCACAGTGTCAGAAGTTAATAATACAAGGATGAACAGGACTATTCCTGACCCTCAAAAGGTTTCCATGGGCAAGCAAGACAGACAGAAGCCAAAATAACCCCAACAAAATAATAGCCTCAATATTTTGAGCACTTACTCAAAGTCAGGCACTTTATTTGATGATTTATGCATGATGTGTCACTTAATCGTACCACCAACCCTAAGAGGTCTGTGTACCTCTCCCCATTGGCAGATGAAGACACCAAGGCTTAGAGAGTTAGCTTGCTGGTTTCTCACTCGTTGGTCTATTTAATTCCTCTGCCTGAAATTTTCCTCCTCGCCTTCATCTAATTTCTGTTTGTCCTTCAAAAAGCCTTCCTTGATCTAGAGCAGGGTCAATGCTTTATCCAGTGCTCCCTGGACATAGTGCTAGCCATATGCTTGTCCCTCTAAATTTTAATTTATTGTTTGTCCAATTAGATTATATTGTCTGAATAGATTCTATTGGAATTAAATTTCTTTCAAGATGTACACAACTTTCTCATTTTCGTACTCCTGGAACATGGCTCATTGCCTTCTTTGTAATGTATATTCAATAAAAGCTATTTAATTGAATGAAATATGACAGAACCAGAATTGACCCTATGTCTGCTTGGCTCCAAAACCCTGGCCCTTTTCACTCTAATTTGCTTCTCAGTCTCACGAGGCAAGTGTAATTATAGGTATGTATACAAAACATGGGAGCACAAAGGAGAGAAAGCCAAGGGGAGGGATGTTCACAGAGATGTGATACTTGGGCTGAGTTTTGAAGAACGTGCTGTAATCTGTCAAATTGAGGAATAATCAAAGGTGTCCCAACTAGAGAAACGGTTCACAAAATGGCATGGGAGAGCAAGCTGTGTTGAATACAGCAAGAGGAACCTGTGATGATAAAGCATGAGGCCAAAGGGAGGTGAAAGATCATGCCTGGAATGGAAAGTGGGGTTATGCAGGAAGGGGAAGGACTTGGTACGACATTCTAAGTAAGGAATATGGCTACTGATGGGTTTTCAAGAGAGAAGGTCCCACTTGATAGAGAGAAGAACTCAGAATTCTGAGATTCAAGACCTAATTTTTTCACTTACTATGTGATCTTAGGAAATCCCATGTCCTCAGTTTCCTGATTGGAAATTATAGCCACATCAAAGTTGTTATGAGATTCTTACACCTTAAAGAACTGGAAAATCAACAACAAATTAAACTAACTCCACACACAAGACGGGAAATAATTAAGATTAGAGCAGAGATCAATAAATTAGAAACTAGAGATATGTAGAACACATCAACGAAACTAGAAGCTGGTTCTTTGAAAGAATTAATAAGATCAGTAAACCACTGGCCAAACTAATCCAAAAGAAAAGGGAGAATACCCAAATTAATAAAATTATCAGTGAAAGGGGAGAGATCATGACTAACACCAAGGGAATAGAAACAATCATCAGAAATTACTATCAACAGTTATATGCCAATAGATTAAACAACCTAGAAGATATGGATGCATTCCTGGAAACCTATAAACTTCCAAGACTGAAACAGGAAGAAATTGACAATCTGAATAGACCAATATCTAGTAACGAGATTGAAGCAGTAATTAAAAACCTCCCAAAAAACAAGAACCCAGGACCTGATGGATTCCCTGGAAATTCTACCAAACATTCAAAGAAGAAATAACACTTATTCTCCTGAAGCTGTTCAGAAAATAGAAACAGAAGGAAAACTTCCAGACTCTTTCTATGAAGCCAGCATTACTTTAATCCCAAACCAGACAAAGACTCCATCAAAAAAGAGAACTTCAGACCAATGTCTCTGATGAATATGGATGCCAAGATTCTTTTTTTTAAAATTTTTATTTTGTTATTGTTACTTAAAATTTTTCCCCCAGTGTTCCAAGATTCATTCCCCATTCCCCACACCCAGTGCTCCACGCTTTAGGTGTCCCCAGTACCCACCACCAGGCTCTCCCATCCCTCTACCCCCCTCCCTCCAAGTCCCTCAGTTTGTCTT
>PITA01018348.1:19729-40707 GCA_004023965.1 Spilogale gracilis
TACTTCCCATTTACTTTCCTTCTCCCACTGTCCTCCAGGTTACCCCTCATGCACCGCAAGTAAGTGAAACCATGTGATACTTGACTTTCTCTTCTTGGCTTATTTCACTCAGCATAATCTCTTCCAGTCCAGTCCATGTTGCTACAAAAGTTGGATATTCATCCTTTCTGATGGAGGCATAGTATTCCATTGTATATATACCACATCTTCTTTATCCATTCATCTGTTGATGGGCACCTTGGCTCTTTCCACAGTTTGGCGATTGTGGGATGTCAAGATTCTTAACAAGATCCTTGCTAACAGGATCCAACAATACATTAAAAAGATTATACACCATGACCAGGTGGGATTTATCCCAGGGATGCAAGGGTGGTTCAACACTTGCAAATCAATCGATGTAACAGAACAAATCAATAAGAGAATAACCACATGGTACTCTCAATTGATGCAGAAAAAGGATTTGACAAAATACAACATCTGTTCCTGATTAAAACTCGTCAAAGTAGAGGGACAGAGGGAACATTCTTCAGCCTCATAAAATCTATGGAAAACCCACAGCGAATATCATTCTCAATGGGGGGAAAAACCAACAGCCTTCCTTCTGAGATCAGGAACAAGATAAGGATGCCCACTCTCACCACTATTGTTCAAATTGTGTTAGAAGTCCTAGCAACAGCAATCAGACAACAGAAAGAAATAAAAGGTATTCAAATTGGCAAAGAAGAAGTAAACTCTCTGTCTTTGCAGATGATATGACACTCTATATGGAAAACCCAAAAGACTCTACCCCCAAACTACTAGAACTCATACAACAATTCAGTACTGTGGCA
This sequence comes from Spilogale gracilis, assembly GCA_004023965.1. Classification (NCBI taxonomy): domain Eukaryota; kingdom Metazoa; phylum Chordata; class Mammalia; order Carnivora; family Mephitidae; genus Spilogale; species Spilogale gracilis. The sequence goes on from PITA01018348.1 coordinate 20,560, forward strand.
GGATAAAAAAATCAATGCAGAGAAATCAGTTGCATTCTTATACACTAACAATGAAAATATAGAAAGGGAAATCAGAGAATCGATTCCATTTACTATAGCACCAAAAACCATAAGATAGCTAGGAATAAACCTAACGAAAGAAGTTAAGGATATGTCCTTGAGGAACTACAGAACACTTATGAAAGAAATTGAAGAAGACACAAAAAGATGGAAGAGCATTCCATGCTCATGGATGGGAAGAATAAACATTGTCAAAATGTCTATACCAGAGCAATCTATACTTTCAATGCCATTCCGATCTTCAAAGTGCTGGAACAAGCAATCCTAAAATTTATATGGAACCAAAAAAGACCCCGAATTGCTAAGGAATTGTTGAAGAAGAAAAACAAAGCAGAGGGCATCACGTTACCTGATTCAGGCTTTATTACAAAGCTGTGATCACCAAGACAGCATGGTACTGGCACAAAAACAGACAAATAGACCAATGGAACAGAGTAGAGAGTCCAGACATGGACCCACAAATCTATGGTCAAATCATCTTCAACAAAACAGGAAAAAATACCCAGTGGAAAAAAGACAGTCTCTTCAATAAATGGTGCTGGGAAAAATTGGACAGCTACGTATAGAAGAATGAAACAAGACCATTCTCTTAAACCACACACAAAGAAAAACTCAAAAGACCTCAATATGAGGCAGGAATCCATCAAAATCCTGGAGGAGAACATAGGCAGTACCCTCTTTGACATCGGCCACAGCAACTTCTTTCAAGACAGGTCTCCAAAGGCAAAGGAGACAAAAGCGAAAATGAACTTCTGGGACTTCATCAAAATAAAAAGCTTCTGTACAGCAAAGGAAGCAGTCAACAAAACAAAGAGGTAACCCACGGAATGGGAGAGGATATTTGCAAATGACATTCCAGACAAAGGGCTGATATCCAAGATCTATAAAGAACTACTCAAACTCAACATCCAAGAAGAAGATGAACACATCAAAAAATGGACAGGAGACATGAAGAGGCACTTCTCCATAGAAGACATACAAATGGCTAACAGACACATGAAAAAATGTTCATCATCACTAGCTATCAGGAAAATTCAAATCAAAACCATACTGAGATACCACCTGACACCAGTCAGAATGGCCAAAATTAACAAGACAGGAAACAACAAGTGTTGGAGAGGCTGCGGAGAAAGGGGAACCCTCTTACGTTGGCGGGAATGCAAGCTGGTGCAGCCACTTTTGAAAATAGTGTGGAGATTCCCTAAAAAATTAAAAATAGAGCCTATTTTTGACCCTGCAATTGCACTACTGGGTATTTACCCCAAAGATACAGATGTAGTGAAAAGAAGGACCATATGTACCCCAATGTTCATTGCAGCAGTGGCCACAATTGCCAAACTGTGGAAAGAGCCAAGGTGCCCTTCAACAGATGAACGGATAAAGAAGATGTGGTGCATATATACAATGGAATACTATGCCTCCATCAGAAAGGATGAATATCCAACTTTCTTAGCGACTTGGACTGGATTGGAAGAGATTATGCTGAGTGAAATAAGCCAAGTAGAGAAAGTCAAGTATTACATGGTTTCACTTAGTTGTGGTGCATAAGGGGTAATAAAGAGGACAGTAGGAGAAGGAAAGGAAATGGGAAGTAGGGTAATTCAGGGAGGGAAACGAAACAAGAGACTTTGGACTCAGAAACAAACTGAGGGTCTTGGAGGGAGAAGGGGTGAGGGGATGGGAGGGCCTGGTGGTGGGTACTGAGGGCACCTATTCCATGGAGCACTGGGTGTGGAGCATAAATAATGAATCTTGGAACACTGAAAAAATATGCAAATCAGAGTTGTTATGAGGTTCAGATAAGATATGTAATTGCAAGTGCTTTATAAACTGTAAGGAGAACCACTATAAATGTTAGTCATTATAAGCAGCTTATGCATTAGTTTGTTATGGCTGCCATGACACATACCATAGACTGGGGTGGCTTACCCAACAGAAGTTTACTTTCTCACAGTTCTACAGGCTGAAAGTCCCACATCAATAGGCTAACAGAGTTGATTTCATTCTGGGCCCTCTCTCTTTGGCTTATAGATGGTTGTCTTCTCTCCTAATGTCCTCCTTTTACTTAAATTACCTCTTTAAGAGTTTCTTACTGGGTCTTAGGATTTCTTTTCTTTCCTTTTAAGATTTTATTTATTTATCTGTCAGAGAGAGAGAGTGTACAAGCAGGGGGAACAGCAGGTGGAAGGAGAGGGAGAAGCAGGCTCCCCGCTGAGCAGAAAGCTGGACATAGGACTCAATCCTAGGACCCTGAGATCATGAGCTGAAGGCAGATACTTAACTGACTGAGTCACCCAGGTGTCCCTGGGGCTTAGGATTTCAACATACAATTTTTTCAGGTGACACAATTCAGCCCATAATGCCATATAAGAAAATCAAATTGTTAACTACCCTGCAATTTCTACTCAGGTAATGCAAAATGGAAAGCTTCAGTTATTTTCTCACTGTACCATTCAAAGAGAAAATGAAGTCATGGACCCATTCCCACATATTCTTCCCTGTGAAATGTATCCCCTGGTCAGAGGCTATGCTGGGTGGGATTTCATGTCTGTGGATCAGGTTTCCTCAAAGCCTCCAAAATATGGTACTGTGGTTGTAGATCTGTGAGCAGGAAAGGTAAGCCCATACTTGGAATAAATACTGTTGAGGATGTGAGGATGAACCACTGGATAGAAAAGACACTTAAGCTGGTCTCTTTGCGGAACAGTTCCATATATGGACCTCAGTGTTGGTCTATGTTGCTGACATTCAGAGGCAGAAATAGCTGGATTGGTCCTAGCAAGTGGAAATCCATGCTCTGGGGCCAATGTGTAGCTTTTGTCTCTGCCCCAATAGCCAGTCTACTCATGCTGCCCCCATCTTGCCTCTTCCAAGATTGACAATAGCAATGGCTGGCTGATATCAATGAGCAGAGAAATCTTATTTACTCTGTTCAGTACTTCAGTTGGATGCTTCCAGCTGGCATTAACACATGATACAAAAATCGTCACACTCAGTGCATACTCTCTGTGACTATCCACATGCCTCTGTTGCTTGCCTCCAATCTTCCAGTCCTTTTCTTTCTATATTCCTGCCTAGACAGTCAGATCATGGGCCGCTGCCAGGGGTCTGAGTATATTCTTACCTTGGATCATTTCTCCTATCACACCACCCTTTGAGGGTGGAGTGAATTATCTGATTGGTAAGTTTTGCAGAAAATGAGAATGCTCCTTCTTTGATTCTCTTTGAAATCTACCCTCGTGCAAAGAACACACATTCTGGGCTGTTCCTCTATGCTGTGAATTTTATAGGAATACATCTAAGGCCACCCAGGACTGCCTGTGAGTTCTGTCCAATTCTGTTGCTAAACCACATACTCCAAACTAGCCTTTATCAGAAATCAAGGTGATGTTTTGATCTCCAACTGCCCAGTTCTTGCATTTTTCTCTTACTTAGCCCGAAGCTCTAGAAACGTTACTGATTATGCAACTGAAACCCCAACAGAAAGTATCAAAGCTGGGCATTTGGCAAGCAAATGGGCAGTGTCTCCCTACTCTAAAATCTGTCCGGAGAGGCAGGTACTTCCTTGCGCCTAGGTAATTACGGGACTATTTAAGATCACATGGACACAGGAGCTGAAGAAGCTCCAAGGAGCACTATCCCTTGACAGAGAGTTATGAGTGATAGCGGGGTATTGGTAAGATGGATACAGAGGCAATCTGGGCATCTCATCTCCTCAGCCCACTGCCGGCCTCCTTTCTAGGAGGCTCAAGTGATAAGAGCAGAGGCCAGTCTCCTGCAGCAACCCAGATTCTTTGATCCCATGGTTCCTTTGGATCATACTATGGAGAGAACTTGCAAGGATCGGAGTGAAATACTTTTTCTAATTCTTATTGGAAGACCAAGTGTTTTTCTTTACAGGCATTTGTGTGGATTGTTACAGGAAGATTCTTTCTATGCATTCAATTCTACACAAATAATTGCCTACTGCCTTTGAGGTATATACTAGGCAGGAGAGAGAGAGAGAGAGAGAGAGAGAGAGAGAGAGAGAGAGAGAGAGAGAGAAATAAGCACTTAAGCTTCTCACATTTCTTACAAATATTTCTTTAGTGACTACATGCTAGTATGGAATAAATAACATTTTTCTTTTCAAAGCAATGTTGAAATAGTTTTGCTCAAGGTAGCAGATTTTTTTTTTTTTTTAAGGTAGCAGATTTTTAAGAAAGAAGTTCACATGTAAGTGTGGGAACCAGAATACTTGATTTCACCTCAAAATGTAAGTGACTTGTGTTTTGTTCAAAGTAAAAGAAACAGAATGTGTTTGATGTTCGCTCTCTTAGCTTTCCCAGCCCAACAGTTGCCCCACATCTGGCATTTTGGTGGCCACACCTGGGGTATCATAAAACTGAAAACAGATGTCTGGGCTCCTAGAAAGCAGAAGTAAGTGTCAGATAAAATCAGAGAAGCAATGGGAACATCCTAGGGGAAAGCCCGTGTTTAACCACAAAGTGCCAGATCCGATCGAGGGATGCTGCTGGCTATGAGAAGCCACAAATGAGTAGGTGGGAAGGGAGGACAGGTGGAGGAGAAATGAGATGGAGATAAGAGCTGGGAAAGCAGATATACATCAGTCCAGTGTACTTTGGCTGGATGGGATGTGGCCACTCTTGTTCCTCTCACCTCCCCATACCAACCAACATTTGACACCTGTTGCATGCTTGCTTTCCTAGGAGGTCAAATACCATGGCAATTAAAAACCCTGAGCTTTGGAGTCAGGAAATCTGGTGTCAAGTCTCAGCTCTGTTATTTACCACCACGTGACCATTAATTAACTTAACAATAACAGCGCTGACTTTTAGTTTCTGTATCTGTAAAATGGAGCTAATAAGGGATTCTTTCTCATAAAAGGTGTGGTGATGATTATAGGAGATAATATAGAGTTCTTAGCACAGTAACTGGCACAGAGTAAGACCCACAGAAATTAGCTAGTATTCATAGTACTAAGGTCAGTAGTGCTCTCACTGAGCTCCGGAAAGACCTACATGAATGTGAAAGTGTCTTTGTTTACCTCTCACCTTCACCAAAGCCATCCTATTTTCATCTATTTCGTATACTTTTCTTTTGTAAATATTTGACTTGAGTGAAGTTATGCTTTTAAAAACCCCTTTAAAATCATAATCTATAGGGCACCTGGCTGGATCAGTCAGAAGAGCACATGACTCTTGGGGTGCCTGGGTTGTTCAGTCAGTTAATCGTCTGCTTTTGGCTCAGGTCATGATCTCAGGGTCCTGGGATCGAGTCCCTCATTGGACTCTCTGCTCAGTGGGGAGCCTGCTTCTCCCTCTCTCTCTGCTACTCTCCCCGTTGGTGGTCTCTCTCTCTGTGTCAAATAAATAAATAAAATCTTTAAAAATAATAACAGCTTCATGCATCATTACTTTGAAAGGTTAGTTTAGTTTATCTCTTTATCCACTGAGTATTCTTAATTAAAAGATTGCAGGTGGGATCTCTGACTGTTCTATATTAGAACAATGCCATGAAAATTGGTCTGGGATTGTGTTTCTCCTACCTCCACCCCTTTACCAAAAGGTGGTATATCAACCATCTGCATGGGGATAAAATTTACACTTGCATCATGCAGGTTTTTTTTAAAGTATGTTGTTTTTAGCAGGGCTTGTGACACAGGAAGGCAACAAAAGTGAACTTTGTAACCTTAAAAGGGCAGGCATCTAGAAAAATAATAAAATCATTCAACTTATTTGATAAGATGAAAACAAGTTTTTTTTTTTTTAAACAGAAAGGATTTTGATGATATAGAGAGGAGTTTGGAAGTCTTAATCTAGAAACTAAGTAAATAAAATCGTTACTTTTATTTGGTCAAGGAATAGCATATATTGACAATCAAACACCGTACACATTATAAATACAATCTTCTGGGAATTAAACCTTCCAAACACTTGGAGCTCTTCAATTCTAAAATCTTCTTTTGAAAGCCCCTTACTTGAACCCAAACCAAAGTATTCTCATTGTCTCTTTACTAAATAGCCAGAAAAAACATCACTAGCTCAGACTGTATAATGAAGAGGGATCATTTACCTACCCTATATTAACATGATTCAGTGCTTCTTTTTAAAACTGAATTTTTAAAATTGTGTAGTATAAATAACAATAAGGAATGAGCTACTTTTTATGGGCACCCTATAGTTTTACAGTTCTTAATCTAAACTTAAGATTTTATATTTCTTCCTTATGGTGAAAACCACAAGCCACCATACATGCAGACCACACCGTGAGTTGGGTTGGCTCTCCCATAGACTCTGAGGTGTATCACAAGAGTTCCAGCCATTATTACCTTCCTCCTGAGTTAGCCTGAAATGGTTTTTTGGGGTATATTTTGGCTGCAGTATTGGTGGTAGGTATAATATGGATCATCTCTACTTGTGTATTTATTTACTTACTTACTTAATTTATTACTAGACTTCAACCACGGTCTTCTTTTCCCCCCTCTACCACTTTGCCTATTGGATATGCTGTATGTGGTCATGCACTTTTTATTAATGTATTAGAAATCTACAAATCTCGGGGCGCCTGGGTGGCTCAGTTGGTTGGGCAACTGCTTTCGGCTCAGGTCATGATCCTGGAGACCCAGGATCGAGCCCCACATCGGGCTTCCTGCTCGGCGGGAAGCCTGCTTCTCCCTCTCTCGGTCCCTCTGAATGTGTTCCCTCTCTGGCTGTGTTTCTCTCTGTCAAATAAATAAATAAAATCTTTAAAAAAAAAAAAGAAATCTACAAATCTCTTTTGTGCTTTTTATACTATTGGACACTTTTGCTAGGGTATTAAATATGTTTATTCTTACTAGAAAATTTTTAAAAATCTTCAAAACACTGAAATATAATGGTAGTAAAATTAAATTGAATGTAATATCAGTATTTAAAAATTTTAAATTATTAGCAATCCATAAGAGACTGTTAATGATAGAGAACAAACTCAGGAGTGGTGGAGGGAGGTGGGTGAGGGGTGGGCTAAATAGGTGATGGGTATTAAGGAGGGCCCTTGCTATGATGAGTACTGGGTGTTATATGTAAGTGATGAATCACTAAATAACTACTCCTGAAGCCAGTATTACACTGTATGTTCACTAACTAGAATTTAAATAAAAATTTGAAAATGAAATAAAATACAATTTTCAAAGTAGGCTTCATGTCCAGTGTGGAACCCAGCCTGGGGCTTGAACTCACAAACCTGAGACTAAGACCTGAGGTGAAATCAAGAGTACGTCACTTAATCAACTGAGCCACCCAGGCACCCCAAAATTTTTGAATTGCTACATGAGTTCCAGAGCTATTTATGAAACTTCATAATCATTATATAGTAGGTTAAAAAGGGAGTGTCTGTTAACAGGCACTTTTTATTCATAAAATAATGGCTAGTGGAATTTATCATATTCAATAGCATCTAGGGGCCCTATACCCAGACTTAAACAACTTTTCTTCAAAACAGATTTCCTTCATTAATTCTACATTCAGTAAGTATTTTGAACTCTTACTATTGTAATAGTTACAAAATAACATAAAAGTGTTCTGTGCTTTAGCTACAGGAACCCTGATAAAGGTATTTTTCTGGTTAGATAACATGATGGATAACTTACTTGACAGATGGAACTAGAGTGTATTATGCTAGGCAAAATAAGTCAGTCAGAGAAAGACAAATACCATATGATTTCACTCATATGTAGACTATAAGAAACAAATAGATGAACATAGAGGAAGGGAAGGAAAAATGAAGTAAGATAAAACCAGAGAGGAAAGCAAACCATAAGAGACTCCTAAGTGTAGGTGACAAATTGAGGGTTGCTAGAGGGGAGGTAGCTGAGGGGATGGGGTAACTGGGTGATGGCCATTAAGGAGGGTGCTTGATGTAATGAGCACTGAGTGTTAAATGTAACTGATAAACAACTAAATTCTAGCCCTGTAACTAATAATACACTGTATGTTAACTAACTTGAGTTTAAATAAAACCTAAATAAGTAAATAAATAACTCACATATTTCTATTAGGCAATTTGTATAGGTGACCTTACTTATTAAGCCATTAAATTGGCTGTGGATAAAAAGCTATTTAAAATTTGTCATTGAGCATCTGTAATTGTAATTTAGAAACTACCTTTTTATTCATTTATTCTAGAGAGGGTTAGGGTTGATGAGCTTTTCCTCAGACCTCTCCTGGTTTGATGCATGTCCCAATGCAACAGAACCACGGTCCCCACAGCATTCGACCACTCACTCCATCCCTTGTCCCCTCAGTCAAACACAGCCCTGTTGGGAGTTAAAGCCTTGTGTGCAGGGCAATCTATTCCCACTCAGCTTCATGCTTAGATATCTAAGTAATTGTGGCATCTATTTTTTACCATACTTTTCTTTTAAAATTTTTTTTATTAACATATAATGTACTATTTGCTTCAGGAGTACAGGTCTATGAATCATCAACCTTACACAACTCACAGCACTCACCATAGAACATACCCTCCCTCATGTCCATCACCTAGTCATCCTATTCCTCCCCCCAACCCCCCAGCAACCCTCAGTTTGTTTCCTGAGATTAAGAGTCTGTTATGGTTTGTCTCCCTCCCTGGTCCCATCTTGTTTCATTTTTTCCCTCCCTTCTCCCCATGACCCCCTGCCCTGCCTCTCAAATTCCTCATATCACAGAAATCATATGATAATTGTCTTTCTCTGATTGACTTATTTCACTCAGCATAATAGCCTCTAGTTCCACCCACATCATTGCAAATGGCAGGATTTCATTCTTTCGAGGGTTGCATAGTATTCCATTGTATATATACACCATGTCTTCTTTATCCATTCATCTGTTGATGGACATCTGGGCTCTTTCCATAGTTTGGCTATTGTGGATATTGCTGCTATAAACATTCTGGTGCATGTGCCCCTTTGGATCATTGCATTTGTATCTTTAGGGTATCTTTAGCTGGGTCATAGGGTAGCTCTATTTTCAACTTCTTGAGGAATCTCCATACTGTTTTCCAGAGTGGCTGCACCAGCTTGCATTCCCACCAACAGTGGAGGAGGTTTCCCCTTTCCCTGCATCCTCGCCAACATCTGTTGCCAAACTTTTATTTAAACTGAATCTGAAGAGTTGAGAAAAAGGACTCAGTGATTCACTCTTCTAGCTCTTTTAGGTCAAGAGAGTACAAAGGAGAGATGAAACATCCAATTAAATTCTGATGTCCTACAGATTAAAATGTCATTGGCTCAAAGCCACTCAATTGGAAGTAAAGGCTGAAACTCAGGAAGTTTTCTGTCCTCAGATGCATTGCTTATCCAAAGATGTATCTAAAATCATCTAGAACTAGAGTATTTCTCATCAGAGTTGGCTTCATGGGCATTCAACCTGTGCAGTCACTTAGGGCTCATGCCTGGAAGTGCCCCTCACTTGGTTCAGTGTTCTGCTGTCTCCATCTGGAAAGGTTTAATTATTTTATCTTTGAACTTATATTTTGTAAGTGAAGCCTCGTGGGACAGTATGGCATGGGCAGAGATAAGAGTGCCCTCCATTCTTTGCTGGTGAGTTTGCATATAATTTTCTAGATTTGCTCCATGAACACAGAATTCTGGTGGAGATCCACATGGTGGGAGTTCAGGGAGATGCAAAGCAAGCACCAGGTAAGGGTGTTACATCCAAAACTAAGTGGGGCCCCGAGAGGCTATTTTTTCAATTCAAACCAGAACTTGCTCTGAATCAGAAAGCAAGCAATGGCATCCTAAGAAACACAAATGACTCCGAAATTCTATCCTTCCTTACTCATGTCAATTCCCTGTATTAGCCAACCACTTATGCTGAAAATGATGACAAAGAAGGGAAGAGAAAGAGCAGTCTATGGTTCTTTTCCTTTCAGTTCTTCCTCACTCATCAGTAAGCTGAAGACATGCAGATATAATGTTTCATCACAAGAAGAGAAATAAAAACCGATGAGTTTGTTTTGTATGGTGTTTCCATTGTTCTGGTAAGAATGAAATACATGGGGATGCCTGGATGGTTTAGTTGGTTAAGCTACTTCTTTTGGCTCAGGTCATGATCCCAGGGTCCTGGGATGGAGCCCTATGTTGGGCTCCCTGCTCAGCGGCAAGTCTATTTCTCTCTCTCCCCCTGCCCCTCCACCTCCCTCGTGCTCTTGCTCTCAAATAAAAAATAAAATATTAAAAAAAAATAAAACTGGAGGGTGCCTGGGTGGCTCAGTTGGTTAAGCAACTGCCTTCGGCTCAGGTCATGATCCCAGAGATCCGGGATCGAGCTCCACATCAGGCTCCCTGCTCGGCAGGAGGCCTGCTTCTCCCTCTCTCCCTCCCTCTGCTTGTGTTCCCTCTCTGTCAAATAAATAAATAAAATCTTAAAAAAAATAAAACTGGTATTGCATAATACAAAAATAAACATTAAAATTCATGCTGATAATTTTAAATCTTATAGTTTTAAATTTTAGAATGACATTAAATATCAAATAAACAGCATCATTGCAAGTCCAGAAAGAGACTTCAGAAGAAAGGGAAAAGCCTGGTATTTTAGTACTTTTTAAAAACAGCCTTATTAAGGTATAGTTCATGTATCATATAATTGACCTGTTAGAAGTGTACAATTCACTGGATTTTGGTATATTCACAGTTAAGTACAACCATCACCACAGTCAATTTTAGAACATCTTCATCTTTTCAAAAGAAAACTGATCCCATTTCCTCTGCAAATCTGTCTCTCCCATTCAGCCCTAGGCAATCACTAATCTCTTTTCATCTCTATAGATTTCCCAGTTCTGGACATGTCATATGAATGGGATCATATTATATATGGCCTTTCAAGTCGCATTCATGTTGTAGCATGTCTCAGGACCTCCTTCCTATTGGTGGCCAAATAATATAGCATGTATGGATATACTGTTTTTGTTTATCTATCAGTTGATGGACATTTGTATTGTTCACACATATTATGTTTCTTTAATATGGCTCTTACGACTAATATTGCCATAAACACTACATTTTAGTACTTGTTATGGTACTGTTCTCCTCCTTTTTGAGCAAGGGGGCATGGTATTTTCACTTTTTCTGCTCTGGACTCTGCAAATTATGTAGCCAACCCGGGTTTCAATTAACTTGATTCAAGAAATGCTCAGTTTTACACTGCCCGGGGTGTTATAGTTCATAGTGCCCGACTTCAGGTGGTTTGCAGTGTGGTAAGCAAGCATAAATCAAGTACATGTCATGCATGGATCATTAATTTCAAAGGAATTATAATAGTTAAAGAGTTTTTAGCCCTAAAGCACTTTAATACATAGAGTACAGTCAGACCTGAACAGAGAGTTCTCCATGGAATTCTGGCTCCAACTTCTGGAATCAGCATTGGTCAATTTCATAAAACTATTGTCTCATGAGGGCTGATAAGCAGAGCACTGAAAAAATGCAGGAAAAGACAGACCTGCTGACAAATACCAGGGAAATCCAGCTTCTGAAGCTGCCAGGTGCATTTGTCCGTGGAAGACAGGAGAGAAAGGATTTAATCTTTGGTAAAAGCCATTAGAGTGACTTTATTCGATAGTGTCTTTCTGTTGCAACTAATGTTTGCCATTAAAATAAATCACAGTTGGGCGCCTGGGTGGCTCCGTTGGTTAAACGACTGCCTTCGGCTCAGATCATGATCCTGGAGAACTGGAATCGAGTCCCACATCAGGCTCCCTGCTTGGCGGGAAGCCTGCTTCTCCCTCTCACTCCCCCTGCTTGTGTTCCCTCTCTGGCTGTGTTTCTCTCTGTCAAATAAATAAAATCTTTAAAAAAAAAAATCACAGTTGACATGTAAATAGTCCAGATGAAAAGAAGACTACGATATCAGTCTCAATTAAAAAGTACCTGTATGACTTCCGAGTAAGATTAAGCCTGAAGATGCCTTCAAACTTTAGAAATGAATCGAGTGGGTGGGAACTAAGGAAGGATGATCTCCAGGACACTCTTGAATAAGATTCCCCGGTTATCTGCAGTTATAGAAGTAGGGAATGAAAAAAAAAAACTTATAAGAAAGAAATGTATAACAAACAATCTACATTGGATTTTTCTGCTTTCCTAAGATTATAATGTAGACTAATTCTAATGAAAAAACATTTCATTGAAAAGGCAAAAAAGAGGGTGTCTGGGTGGCTCAGAGGGTTGGGCCTCTGCCTTCAGCTCCAGTGGTGGTCTCGGGGGTCCTGGGATGGAGCCCTTTCTCTGCCTGCCTCGCTGCCTATTTGTGATCTCTCCCTCTGTCAAATGAATAAATAAAATCTTTTTTAAAAATGTATAAATGTAAAGAAAATATACCAAAATATTATTTTAGAAAAATAAAAGGCAAAAAAGAAATTCTATTTAAAAAAGGAAGGAAACAGGGGCACCTGGATGGATCAGTCATTAAGCCTCTGCCTTTGGCTCAGGTCATGATCCCAGAGTTCCAGGGCCCAGCCTCATGGAGCCCCGCATACAGCTCCCAGCTCAGTGGAAAGCCTGCTCCTTCCTCTTTCACTCCCCCTCCTTGTGTTCCCTCTCTAGGTATGTTTCTCTCAGAAAATAAATAAATAAAATCTTTAAAAAAAAAAAAGAAAGAAACAAATGCTAATCTAATTGTTGATTCATCACTTTGTTTATATTGTGAGCCTCCTCTGTAATAGATCCTAGAAGGAAAAAACATAATCCTTTCTTTTCAAAAAGCCCAGACTAAAAAGAAGAAACAAATAATTCAGTATCTAATAAGTCACAGTGTGAGCAAATGAAACATGGAAATAGGAATAAAGTGAACCACAGAAGGAACTTCCTATGTTGGCACCAATGGTGTGAATATGTTCTAGATAACTCATCTTTGAAGGATGGTAGGAACTCACCATGTGAACAGGGAAATGCCCATTTTCACAATGGCAACAGATTAGCAAAAAGTTAGATTTTCCCAGGCCCTTGCTCCTAATTCACAAACTTTCCTTGGCTTGCCTGTATTTCTAAATTTATATTTTCCTATTTCAGCACAAACTCCTTGTTCCAGTTAGACCTCCATGAGCGGGGTACCGCATGGTTGCCACCTGGCACGCTCACATTTTTATCTCATTGGATGTAGAACCTCCCCTCTACGTGACCCCCATACATTTGTTTCACTTTCTTCATACTCTCTCCCTGTGCAAATTTAAAGGCTCTTCCTCCTCCCATAACTTTGTTCTTATTTCTATTACAGCATTTATTTTGTATTGCAACTCTTTATTTACTTTTTCCTTCACTTAACTATGAGGTAGGATTCATAAAGGCTTTTTGCTTTTTCTCTCTTCCCCTATTAACACAGTGCCTGGCACATAATAAACGCTAAGTTAATGCTTTATTAGAGGAAAGGAAGAAGAAAGGGGAACAAGGATTTATGTTTGCTCCTGATCACATTCTGTGTTTTCCTATCCCTGTATCTGGTGCTAATCTTGAAGCTCTACTTCAGCCCTCCCTGATTAACATCTATTTGCATTTTAAGCAATTGGTTTTGTGCTCTGTGTTTGTTGTAACACTCTCTGTCTCTACTTCCAAATATGCTAGTTAACTATAAGTTGTTAGTCTTTTAGTCCAAATAAATAAATATATTTGGCTGATTATCAATGCAGCATATTATATTTAACAAATAGTTATGTTTGTCTGTGTGTTAGTGACCAGACCCTCAGGGTACGATGAAAGTCCTGCTCTTTAAAAAAAACCAAAGCCCAAAACACACCCATGTCATCATAGCCCTCTTTCATAATCTTTGTAGTCACAGAGATTTGAAGTTTGATGTTTTACAAAAGATTAGCTTTCATGCCAAGTGAAATACTCATTTTGTTTTATCTAGATACCCTTCCCAAGAAAAGTTCTAGAAAAATGCTAATGAAATCCTCAACTGTATTTATGCTGGATTAGTTGAGACTCAATTTCTCCTGATGATATTTAAAAACTATATTATCAGTCTTTGTTCATTTCAATAGGTTTCTTAAGGTATAATTATCTATTTTATAAATTATTATTATATTTTAAGGTGGATGCTTCTTAATGACCTAGAAAGAAGTGAAAATGTAAATTTTAATATTTTAGGACAGTTTCTTGCAGACTACAAACCCCATCAATGCCTTCACTCAGTTCAACAGATATTTTGTGAAAGCATGGGAGTATCTTTTTTTTTTTTTTTTTTAAGATTTTATTTATTTGACAGAGAGAAACACAGCTAGAGAGGGAACACAAGCAGGGGGAGTGAGAGAGGGAGAAGCAGGCCTCCCGCCGAGCAGGGAGCCCGATGCGGGACTCGATCCCGGGTCTCCGGGATCATGACCTGAGCCGAAGGCAGTCGCTCAACCAACTGAGCCACCCAGGCGCCCCCGCATGGGAGTATCTTAACAAAAAGTCCAAGTCAGCTCAAGCCAGATTATCATGAACTAAAATTTTTATTATCGTTTATGATCCTAGTACCATAGTGACTGGACACCCCAGTACCTAGTTCCAGTAACAGAATATACCCTACCTCCCAGGATGTCACAGATCAGTGAATGAAGTAAGCAAAATCTACAACTGATGACAATATAAGCCAGACTGTATGATGGGATTTTTTCCCCCACTTTTTTAAAGCCCCAATTGTGCTTATAAGCAAATGCTGACTTAACGCAGTGGTTGAGTCAGGAGTAGCTTCACAAAACTAGTAACCTTTGCTCCAGGACATTTGCTTAAAAAATGAATAAGATAAAGATGAAAGGAAGGGTGAGGGCACTCGGGCAAATTGGAAGTAAAAAGGCAACTTATTCATCTGATGTGCCTAAAATAGAAAGTGGAAGTAGGACAGGAAATAGTAGAGGTAGAGCCAGGATGGGAACGCAGAGAGAGTGTGTACTTTCAGTGGAAGGAAGGATCTAAGTGATAAACAATAGATGATAAGTAACAATTGAAGACATGGTAGTGGATGAACTAGTTGAGAAACAATGGATTGGAGAATAAAAAGGAAGAGGACTGAGGAAGGGATGCCATGGTTACTAGTAAAGGGCTCAGCCGACAAAGAAGAATCAGCAAACATGCAGGTGAAATATCCCTCAGAAAAGTGTTGAGGTTTGCATAATTTGCATATTTCTTTTTCATTAAAAAATCAGTGACTTTATTTTTTAGAGCAGTTTTAAGTTTACAAGAAACTGAGTAGAAAGTACGGAGAATTTCCATATACTTCTTTCCTCCACCTGTTTGATTCCCCTATTCTTAGCATCTTGCATTGGTGTGGTACATTTGTTAAAATTGATGAGCCAACATTGATACATTACTATTTACTAAAGTCCACAGTTTACATTAAGGTTCACTCTTTATGTGGTACAACTCCATGGTTGTTTTTTTATTGTACTTCTTGATGCTTTTCTTCACTTTAAAGGTATACCTCAACAATGAGTTTATTCATCTCTTATTCATCTCTATGGTGATATTTTATAATTAGTCCTATGTAAAAAAAAAGTCTTTTTTTTTTAAATTTCCATCAGAATGGGAATCACAGATATATCCCGTTCTGTTGTCATTCTTCATTATCTCCACAATAGATATAAGAAAACATTCGCAAATCTAACTATCCACACTTCTAGCATTTCCTACTTCCAATTTAAATGAACAAGGAATGTCATATTTCTTTCTCCCTTTTAAAAGAAATATTTTAGGAGTCAAGATGGCGGAAGGCCAGGTGACCACATTTCGGGGAGTTCCCTGAAGAGAGCTGAATTCCAGCAAAAAAAAAAAAAAAAACACTACAAGACCACCGTGAACACCCATGAAATCAGCCTGAAATGTGATATTTCCCACTTCTGGACCGCCACGAGAGACAAGGAACATCGGCAAAAAGGTAGAAACAAATAAGAGGGTCTGGAGGCTTGCCCCCAGAGACAGGGGAGTGGGGGAGGAAGCCCGCAGAGCTGAACCATTAAAAGAAATATTTTATATGGGACTATGAATACAACGTGTTTATGGTGTTCATGTCTGTGTGGATAATGAATAATTTTTATTTTGTTTTATGCTTTATTTTTTCTATATTTTCACAGAAGTGACACCAACACTTTGTAACTGGAAAAAATATGTATTAGACGCAAATATTGGCTGGCACAAAAACTTTTTTGTTGTTGTTTTTCTGAAGATACAGGAGAAAAATCAAATGTTATATTACAATGGAAATATGTTATATTTTAACAACAGAACCCTTTTACAGAAGTCCTTAGAAATAAAAGCCCCGAAAGCCTTTTTAATAAAAGGTTTAATTTTAAGACCAAAGCTAATGTCATGTCAAGACTTAAAAGCACTTTACTTCCAAGTATACAAAATCCATTAACTTAAACAGTGAGACTATTGTCCATAAGAGTACTAGACATTTTGGATGGATGGAAGACTCTAACCATGAACTGATGGACTTTTGTGGTCTAAAAGTAGTTATGGGTTTCTACCCTTAAGAAACCATTTCTCATGTTACAGCAATTAAGATTGTGAAAGTGTATAGAACAGATTGTGTCACACTCCCTTTATCTGCATCACTTGTTGAAAGCGCATTAATACTCTGAGAATCTTTATTCCATTTCCAAATCTGAATATATACTTATGGTATTTATACATCCAGAGTTTAATTGGTCATTCTTGCCACCATCTGCACATGGATAATTTTTACCCTAAGAGCTACTGGATCCAATGTATTGTTTTGACATTAGACACTACAGTTGATTCAAACAGAAGTAAATACCATAATAATTGGTGCTCTGAAACAAAATTCAACCAGTAATTTTCACATTATTGTGACATCTAATATACTCATCAATTACACTGAGTTAACAACATATCAAAGTGAAAGCTTGAGAAAGTAAAAATGAGATCTATGTAGAAATTACCACCATTTGCTTGCTAAAATATTCTCAATAAAATCAATTGAGACTACTGACTTCAATTTTAAAAAGTTAGACCTAGACTTCCCAAACCTTATCAACTATGACTATTGACTGATATCCAGGGCCACTCTTCCCATTTATATTCCGCTGTTTATTTTAAATCATAATATGGTATAGCCTATTAAAATTTTTTTCAGGGGGTGCCTGGGTGGCTCAGTTGGTTAAGCGACTGCCTTTGGCTCAGGTCATGATCCCAGAGACCCGGGATCAAGCCCTGCATCGGGCTGCTGGCTTGGTGGGAAGCCTGCTTCTCCCTCTCTCACTCCCTTTGCTTGTGTTCTCTCTCTGGCTGTGTTTCTCTCTGTCAAATAAATAAATAAAATCTTAAAAAAATTTTTTTCAGGGACTGAAGATTCAAAAACAAAACTGAACAATTTAAAATCAGAACTTCTTGGGATTATAGAGAACCTAAAATATATGAGCATGTAATATGGGGAATCTTTATAGTTTATAATGTTTTAGAAATTTGAATTGCAACGAAGACAAAATAGGTACCAAACAATGAAGCTGCAACTTGTTTGAAAACTCATTTTAGAAAGTTTGATAAACTGCTTTTCAATAATCATAACACTTCCCACCAGCTTAAAAAAAGAATAAGGGGAAAGCACATGGATTATAGAAGAGAAACATTTTTAGACATAATTGACATTTTAACAACATTAATTCTTCTAATCCATGAGCATAGTATATCTTTTCATTGATTTGTGTTATCTTCATTATCTTTCATCAGTGTTTTATAGTTTTCAGTGTATAGGGTCTTTCACCCTTTTGATCAAGTTTGTTCATATATATTTTACTCTTTTTGGTACAATAGTAAATGAGACTGTTTTCTTAATTTCTCTTTCTGCTACTTCATTATTTGTGTATAGAAAGGGAACAGATTTTTGTATATTAATTTTCTATCTGGCAAATTTACTGAATTCTGGATATGTATTTTTGCAAATATTTTTTCCCAGTCCTTGGCTTCCTTTTCACTATCTGAATGGTGTTGTTCACAAATCAAAAGTGTTTTTCATAAAATTCAACTTACCAGTGTTTTTAATTCATGGAACATGGTTTTAGTGTTGAATCTAAAAATGAATTGCTAAACCCAAGCCACATAGATTTTATCCTATGTCATCTTCGGGAAGTTTTATAATTTTGTATTTTACATATCTGTTTATACTCAGAAGTACTTGTCACACAAATTAGTGAAAGCTAATGGTATTAGAAATGGAACAGATGAATTCAGGTGGGAAGAAAATTACTGGCTCTATAGATTTTGTAGGCATCAGTATACAATTAATAGTTAAAGCTTGTTGGGAAATCACTTAGAGAACTAAGTTGCTAGTTAAGACATAGTTAAGACAGCCAGTTAATCAGAAGTGCAGGATTTAGTGTAGACCAAGGGCAAATAAGTCAGGAGAGAAACACAGAGGTCTGGTTCACTGGTCAGAATTTCAGGAGAGGCAGTCCAGTACCCTGGAGAGCTCCCCCAAGGAGCCCAAGTTTTGACAGCCTCGGAGCTTTCAAAATCCTCTGGCAGCATCTAAATTTTCTCATGGGTCACATGATCAAAAATCTATATTGCTGCCCTATATGAGTTTTAAATAACATTTTGGTGATTAGAAGGGCAGGAAAATTAGGAAATAAGGACAAGCACAAAGAAGAAAAAATCATACCATTTAGAGATAACCATAAACTCTACATTTATTATTATAAGTAGTAGTACTGTAAAGATTTTGTTTTAAAGTAACCTCTACACTCAATATGGGGCTCAAACTTACAACCCTAAGATCAAGAGCCACACACTGTACTGACCAAGCCAGCCAGGTACCCCAACTGTACATTTATTATGAACTGATGACAAAGGTGAAACAAAATCCATAAACACTGTTTGTTCATTCTTGTCTTCCTATCAGCAATCCTGCAGACACTCCAGTTTAATATGCAAATTTTGTAAAATTAAATTTGATTACCTAATACTTTATTCTGCTTTAATTATGATTACTAATTGGGACAACCTCTTATTCCTGGCATAGAAGATTTGGGGGAGAATACTAATGAAACAGATTGGATTGGAGTGCTAAGGGTTGATTAGGTGTGTAGTTTTCCATCTAATACCAGGCTACTCCTTTTTTGAGCTCCAGATGCATTTCCAGCTGTCCACAGTTCATATGCGTTTTAATATTCCATGGACAACTTAAATTCAAATTCTTCAGAACTTATTTCATTAGTTTTTCCTTTAAATTGTTCCACATATTTTATTATTTGTCTTGGTTAACTACAACATCAACCACCTTATGTTAAGATGAATAGGGAAGAAAGGACTGAGAGGGAAGAAGAAACAAAGAAATACAGTCATCATCTCTTATTTCACTCAAACCACAAATCTCAGAAATTATTCTTAATTCACTCTTTCACATATCTCTTCCAATGACTGCCAAGTTTTGTTGGTCTCCTGTCTTGGGAGTGCCTTCTTTTTCTCTGTCCAGACATTCACCTATTACTCAACTGAACAGTTGCAGTGGCCTCTTTATTTACAGTACTTTCCATCTTGAATTCCATTTCTATACCACACTAGACAGATATTTTTGAAGGATGGATTTATCTTAAAGCCTCTGATGGTTCTTCTGTTTCTATATAGGAGTGGTTAAAGAGTGGTTCCAAAGTCAAACAGAACTAGATTTAAATCTGCATTTACTGTGTGTGACTTTGGATAATTTTTTTATCTTCTCTGTGTCTTTGTTGCTTTATCTGTAAAATAGGAATTAATATATTTTTCTTAGTGTAGTTGGGAAAATTAAATATCATTTGTAAGGCACTTTTCATACATCTTGACAGAGTAAACATTCAATAAATGTTATTATTATTAACATTATTATTACTGCTATTATAATGGAAATATAAACTTCATTGCATATTAGTAGACTTAAAGTGGCAGCCCAGAATAACAACCCCTTTTTTGGGGAAATTTTTCTTCTTCCATTCCAATTATGTACTTCTTGTGGTAGCTGCTGATAGAAAACTCTACTTCTTTGGCTGCAGGGATGGGAAATGATCTAATTTTTGCTGAGCGTAATAGCTCATCTTTCCTATAACGTCTGGTCCAGGTTAAGCATGTGATCCAAGCCTGACCTATTGGAATACTTCCATAGG
>PITA01018349.1:0-40477 GCA_004023965.1 Spilogale gracilis
TCATCCCCCCACTCCCTCCCCTCCAAGACCCTCAGTTTGTTTCTGAGTCCAAAGTCTCTCATGTTTTGTCTCCCTCCCCGATTTACCCCATTTTCCATTTCCTTTCCTTCTCCTACTGTCCTCTACATCACTCCTTATGTTCCACAAGTAAGTGAAACCATATGATACTTGACTTTCTCTGTTTGACTTACTTCACTCAGCACAATCTCTTCCAATCTGGTCCATGTTGCTACAAAAGTTGGGTATTCATCTGGAAGGACCATTCTGAGTGGCTCGCCATGAAGGCTACTCGTCTCCTTCCTTCCCCATTCCCCTGCACTATAACCAAGCCACCTGGGGTACTTGTACCAAGTTCCTTTCATGCCCATTCCAATGACTACGTAGAAACGATCACAATGGATCATAAGAAAGCTCCACTCTCCTAGGGTTGCATCTGTGAGCTCTTGGAGGACAGAACCCAGCCTACCTGTTCACCAATTTCCTTTACACATGTTCTGGGCATAGAGTAGGGGAGGCTCAGCACATACTGTTGACTAACAGCAGATCGCAAAGCTGCCACCCTATTTCTAGCCTCGCGAGATGGTCTGACAGTGGCTAGAGAAGGGTCCTTTCCTTCCTCAGCTTGAAATAGCTAGACCTAAAGGACAGTTAGGACCATGCAGCTCCAATGACTTTAGAAGCCAAAGATGGAAGACCCTGTTAAGCTGAGGGCGAGGGTGCCGGTGATGTGGTGACCTAGGACCCCAAGGTGACATGGTGTGGGAAGCAAGGCACGTGGTGTGAGGTAGCAGAGAGAAGGGCTGACCTGGATGCTGGGAGCATGGGGGTCCTTTACCAAGGAGGTTCAGACTTATGGGTGAGACTTCAGATCATTTACTGATGGGAGCTACAAGGGCCCATGGCAGGTACGCACAGGATGATACAACCTGGAGGGATGTGAATGACTGGAGATAAGGAGGAGGCATGGCCTTTCCCACAGGGAGCCAGCAGTTTTGTTTTGGAGATGAGATTTTCACACAAAAATATTAGAGAACAATGTGGGGAGATTTATCACTGACTAGACTGGGAGTTTCCCATGGAGAGACGGAATCTTATTCATTGCTGTATTTCTTGCTGGGCCTGATGAAGTTGTAGGTACTATTTACAAAAGACTAAGTGTACCAGATACACTTGATGATTAGTTGTCAAATTGGATGGTATGAAAGCTTAAATGGCCTAGATCAGAAAAGGAGGAACCTGGAGGCCAAAATGCTGGGGAAGACTTCAAGAGGGAGGAGGAGCCACAGTGATTACTAATAAATGATGAGCGAAAAGAATAGCCATTCAACCTCGTCAAAGGGCTTTCCCATCACAAGAAGCCTGTGTGGTAAGGACAATCAGGGGAGCATGGTTACTCATGAGAGGACTTCTTGCTGGGTTTTTACTGCCCCCATCCATTCCCTTTTCTTCTGGGAATGACACCTTGTTTTCACTCTCAGTCTATGTGTTTCATTGGAGTTGCCATCCCCTCTAGACTGAGACCCAGCCAATCAGAGTGCTGCACCCTCCTGGCCACAGAGTTTGCTCATAGATGACCACATGACCCAATGTGAGCCAGTGAGGACCCTCTTGAGGACTTCTTGTAGAACTCCTGGGGAGAGACACTCTTTCCTTTGGGGTTATAAAGCTAGAAGAATGTGAGCATGGAGCTGCTGATTGTGAAACTGGCTACCAGGTAGGGAAAGGCCATCTAAAGATGAAGCTAGAACAGAAGAAACCAGAGTTGCAAGATAAATGGGTACTCTTGATAATTTGTCAGATATGTAAGTCAATATATTTCCTTTTAAAATTTCCTCTTAAGCCACTTAGATTAAGGTTTCTGTCACTTGTAACTGAAAAATACTGGTTCATATGCCCATCTGGTGAGTAATACTGTGAACCAGATCCTGGGTCTTCTCATCCATCAACCTATCACACATCCTTCCATCCATCCATCCATCCATCCATCCACTCATCCATTCATCCATTCATCCATCCACCCACTCATCCATCCATTCATCTATCATCCATCATCTATCCATCCATCCATCCATCCATCCAATACACATACATTTAAAGAATAAAGCAATCACACATGCATTTTTAAATGAATTAACAAATGGTAGTTATCATGACGTATTTGATGATAAAAATACATCCACCTCCCTTGAATCCTAGTGGAGATTGGTCAACAAAGTGCAAACCAAGTTTTGAACTCAGAACTTGGAATTCAGTCAGTAACTCAGTCCCCTAGGCAATGCTGAGCTTCATCAGTGTCATCAGCACACAGCTAGATGTGACCCTTCTAAACATGATTCAGTCATGCTGGTGCCACAGCCCAAACAAGAAAGTCCAGAATGTCATTGACAAGCATGTAAGTTTTCCTGTTGGAGCTGATGGCAATACTTGGAGATTTGTGGTGATGTCATTGTGGATTGCCAAAGAGGACTTACTTGCTGTAGCCTCATTTTTGTTCCTTGTGTCACAGAGGCCACATTAAACACAGGGCTGCTCAAGAACCATGAAGTTCCAACTTTTCCAGGAGGACTTTGTTCAAGAGTCAGGACACATAGAAAAACATGAATTCTCTATCTTGAACTCTGGTTTTCCAAGAAAAACTGCAACTCAGATAAGAAGGGATGTGTCCAAAGACAAGGGCACAAGAATTACAAAGAGAGACTAGATCCAAACTCCTGACTCCCAGTCTGGTTGTTTTTCTACTATGCCACTCTCCCTCCCTGGGGCACATTCCAAAGAAGGTAGTTTGTCTCTGGAACACTGAGAGCAGAAAAGGATCTTGGAGATCACCTCGTCAATTCTCACATTTTAGAGAAGGGGAAATTGAGACCTAAGGAAAAGAAATCAGTTGTCTGTGCTTCTACAGAGGGTTGTGTATCTACAGAATAGATAAGAGTAGACTTGAAGGTTCTTAAATTATATCCTTGTCAGATAATGGCCAAGGATGACTTTTCTAGTGAGGTAGGAAGGTACTAGGATACCAAAAGGTATTTGGAGTTTGCTTAGAGATACAAATGCATTGCACTGAGATTTTTCTGCAACCAAAGACCCATCATTGGAACCTGCATCTTCTTTCAAATACTCCAAAAAGAAGCTCTATGGTAGAGATCCCACAATTGAGATTTCTTCATGGAAAGAAAGAAGAACAATACTTGCCGAACATTTAATATAAGCGACAAAACTAAGGTCCAAAATTGACTCATATCAATTTTGAGGCAAAACCAGGGTTAGAACTCAGATTTCATATTCCTTGTCTAGTGTTCTTTTCATGAAGCTAACAGCCATAAGTTGACTGCCTGAGCTAGAATATTGGCTATCACCTGCCCAGGAGAGAGAGGGGAAATGACTGGCAGTGGACCTTCTGAATATGGGAACCCCTTGCAAATTTGCTGCATGCATTTGTGTAAGAGCCTACCCTTATCTTTATCTTCAGATAGGGATGTCTTCACAGGCATCTAACCTGTAAAGTTGCGCAGGACTCTATGCTTAGAAGGGTCCCATGTTTGGTTTAATGTTTCCATTTTTGAAAGCTAAAACTAGGCCAGCTAGGTGCTTCTCTGCATTCCTGGAAGGGTTTTATCCTTCCTAGACATCATGAAGCTCTGTCTCCCTGGGTCATGGTGGACAGTGGATTTATCTATCCAGCTTCACCAGATCAGAAACCAAACCACCAGCCATTTCAGTCATCTCCTTCTCTGGTTCAAGAGTCCTTGGCCAGTTTCTCTAGCTGGCATCCCAATACGGTTCCACTTACTTTTGCAACATTTCTCTCAATTTTCACATACATAGAGTTTCTGCTCAGAACACAGTATCTTTTTTCCCCCAGGTCCACCTTAGGCACTTTGACCTCTGCATTTCTCCTTTCCATCCTAATGCACTGCTTTATTTTCCCCATCAGTTGATTTTCTCCTGTCCTTCAAGATCTACCCGTGGGTCCATCTCCTCTCTAAAAGGGCTTCTCTGACTGCCCATGCTATATCCTCTTTCCCAACAAAGCTGCGTGGTTCCTGAAGTCAGAGCTGTCATCCCACATCTGTTTTCCTCACCAAGCCACACACCCAAAAATGGCCTGTGAATTGTTGCTGGTGCCTTGGTTCTTGGTAGAGAACAAAAGTCAGGAAATCCATTTCTAGGTGAGGCTCCCAGACCCAGTTTGCCTGCTCTTAGAGGTAAGCCAGTGAAGGCCTCATTAAACATACATGCCCAGCTGAGGCTCTGGACCCAGGCCTGAGCCCAGTGCCCATGGTGACTACAGATCTCACTGGGGGATGTTGTATCAAATGTCCAGGAAAGGGAGACAACTTTCCCAACTACAGCAGAAGTGTATGGGATGCCGGAGATAGAATGTCTAGGCTCCGGAAGGCAATGCTTATTGCTTTCTGGCCGCCAGACTCTATCCAGAGTTTGGTCACCACATGATTAAACAGAAGGTGGGAGGTAGGAGGATTACCAGGAAGAGGAGGGGTGAGAGCTGGTGCCAAATGGGAAGCAGTTGTAGGAACTAGACATGAATGGGAAAAAAGAAAACTTGAGAGAATGTGACCCATGTCTTTAAAATAGTCAAATGGCTGACATGAACTGGTGGAGATAGATTCATTCTTTGTGACCCCTCAGGGCTGAAGTCCCCAGGACAGGGAAGTGACAGGGAAGCAGAGTTCTGCTCAAGCAGGACTATTCAACATGGAAGGGTCTCAAGGCAGGGAGGGAATAATCAGTTGGCTTTGGGTAGGCGTGTCCACGCCAAGTTTCCTCCTCAACCGATTCTCAACTCAGCCACTCAACTTCTATTTCTCTGTACAACTCTCTCCCCTCATTTCTCAAAGTAATATTAAAACTTCATCTTTGGTCCTTAAATCTCAGATCCTACTCTGATGTAAATGTATTGAACATTCTTCACTGCCCCCATTCTGGTCTCATCATCTCTTGCAACACTCTCCTAATCAATGTCCCAGCTGGCCGCCTGCCTCCATGTTGCCAGAGTGAGACTTCTAAATTATAGATGCGTATCCATTACGTATCTGTTACACTCCTTCCTGTATCCCTAGTACCCTCCTGAAACGGCTGGAGCCCTCACTGTGACTTTCTGGACCCTCATGGTCTGACATGGGCAGTTTCATCCCTTGAGCTTTGCCCTTGCACCTTACACACCAACAATACCAGATGCTTTGCATCCATGCCCCACTCACTCCCACCTCTGTGCCTTTGCACGAGCTGCTCTTCCTCACCTGGAAGACTCTTCTTTCTTACGACCACCCTCTCCCCACCAATTGCATTCTGCCTGCTATTCATTTATCAGATCTCAAGTTCAGTGTCAGTTCTGCCAGGAAGCATTGTCAGGATCCTCAAATCTAGGTTAGATGTCCTTGCCACAGATAAGCATCCTTTCACTAGTTTTTGGCATACAGCACCATGTATGTATACCTAATCACCTACGCTCCCCTCCCCTCCCACCCCCAACCAGAGGGCAGTGGCCATATCTGTTTTGTTTTGTTCACTCTGCATCAGTACTGCCTAGTTCCTCACACATAGTAGCTGCTCCATGTATGTGTTGAATGAATGATTGTCCCTCCCAAGGGACTATAGAAGGGATTT
Organism: Spilogale gracilis; assembly: GCA_004023965.1. Lineage (NCBI taxonomy): Eukaryota > Metazoa > Chordata > Mammalia > Carnivora > Mephitidae > Spilogale > Spilogale gracilis. The sequence continues at coordinate 5,629 of PITA01018349.1, forward strand.
CCTGCTTCGTGTCTTTTCCACCTCTGGGACCTTGTTTCTATAAGACACACCCTTTCCTGTCCTGACACATAATATGTTATCAGGTGCAACAGGAATTTGTAAACAGGAATGTTTACTTCCTGCTTCAAACAGAAATAAGCTCTAGGCTGTGATGCAAGGGGCAGCAGGACTCTCCTCGGGGATCCAGTATGAACGGTATTTTGTTGCACAACACAGTTTCCGAAGACTCACTGGTGAAGCGTTTGGCTTCCGAAGCACCAAGCTCATTCTAGTCACCATGAGAGGGTGATTAATTCCTGCGAGGGTTTGTATTCAGACATCCCACCTCCCTGGGTATCCTCTTACTTCTGTGACTCCTTTAGAATCTGGCGCTCTTATCTCACTTGGTAGAAACAAGTAGAACATCAGTAGCTGATAAAATGATCTCTGGCCTATACCCCACACCTTTTACAAAATAAGTTCAGAATGGATCATAGATCTAAATGTAAAATATAACACCATAACACCATAATAGTCTTGGAAGAGAACATAGGAGCCAAACCTTCATGAGTTAATAGGAGAAGAGCTCTGATATGTGGTACCAAAAGCACAATCCATGAAAGAAAATAATCAACGAGCTGGACTTGATTAAAATTAAAAACTTTTGTTCTGTAAAAGACGTAGTTGAGAGATGAGATGCTAAGTATCAACTGGGAGAAAGTATCTCCAAATTACTTATCTGACAAAGGATTAGTTTTCAGAGTAAAGTCCTTTCTAGACCCAACAGTAAGAAAGAAAGGAGGTTTGGAAAAAAAAAAAAAAAAAAAAAAGGCCTTTCTCCTCCCAAGAAGTTGCCCCAGGTATTCCGTTCTCAGTTCTGGGCTCTTCTGACCTGGCTGTGGGGAGGTGATGGTTTTTCCATTTCAGCTCCAAGATGTGGAGTCCATAGGAGAGGGGCTGGAGTCTTTGCAGGAGCAAAAGTAAGAGGAGTGTGGTCCACCATGGGGGAGCTGGGATGACAGTGTCAGGATAACAGAGGACTGAGAGAAGTTCCTGAATCCCCTCTTCTCACCTCCCTGGAGGTAGCTGGATTTTTTATCAGGCGAGAAGGTCTATGGGGCTGCCTGAGTGCTAATCACAAAGCACTATGCCTCTGGAGCCACATGAAGGCCCAGTGGCCAAGTGTGCCTGACATGGTACGTGGATGGCCACCAGTAGGGCCACCACCTTGAAATGGGTCACACACACTGGGTTGGTCATCAGCGTTCACATTGCTATGTGAGAATTGAGGTGCCTCCTTAGAATTCCTGGACTGTACCAGGTCAAAATCTATGCCCAATCTCAAGGGACAGGGTACAGCCATCCAAATGACCAAGATTATATCTCCTAGCTCTGCCAACCAGGGAGGTGGGAGCTGAGCAAGAGTTGAGTTGATTGAGAAAGATTTAAAACATGATGCTTCTGTTTGAGTCTTATGGGTTACATTAATTGTGTGTGTATATGTGTGAATGTGAAAGCATGTGAGAGAATCATGCATTTAACTCAGCCCTTGCTCTGCATGTCACTTTGCAGGGACGTGTTAATTACGTAAGATGGCAGACATATTGACTGAATTTGAACACAAATTGCTCCCTAACGTGCCCTCTCCTTTGAATTGGTTTAAAAACTCTATGTTAAAGAATTCATGTATGGTAGAGCCAGGATGTGAATCCAGGTCTGGCTACAACATCAAAAACCCATTGCTCAGCATTAGAATGACATTAACTCACCAAATAGTGCCCAGGATGGGATTGCAGTTGGGGCTCTAATCAAGACTGAGAGATGCTGCCTCTCCTAACAGCAGACTGGAAGGGCGGATGCTATGCAGCCTCGCCTCTCCTCAGCATGTGCCTGTGCCCATTACAGTTAGACTGCATGCAGTGATGACTTCCATGTGCTTTTGTATGTGACCCTGGCACTGACCATCCATTCCAAGAAGAGCCCTGAATCTTTTCTTTTTGAGTTGCTGTTGAGTTCCATTTCCCCAGAATGTCCTTGCACAATTGAGAATTCTTTTGCCAAGGGAAGGACGGCAAACCCTTTGGGTTTTCTCTTTGTCTGACCCCTGGTCCCAGCCTGGCGAGGACTGGAGCACAATGTATTAGGCAAAGGTGTTGGAATGAGAACCAATTTTTGTTTCCATTTGGTTTTTGGCTTGTGTCACCTGGGGATGTCCATCTCTCCTTCCCAGACCTATTCTGCTTGAGTTCCTATGCCCTCTTCCCATGGCAATTAAGTTTATTGAGATGTCTGAGCTGAGTGCTGATGTCAACCTGACCCCCAGGAAAGGATAAAACCAAGGAGTTAAACTCACAATCACTATTATGATTTACAAGAAATAATCCTTCCAACTCCAGTCACCGGAAGAAGACAGACAGGGTCTCCCCAGGGCACCCTGCAAGCATTAGCACGTTGTTCCCACATCCTGAAGTTTCTCTCTCTGTTTTCCTTCCTCCAAATAGTGATGGCTTTCTGGTATTTTCTGATTTTAAAACAAGAGACACTTTTCTTTTAAAGTGTAAAAGCATAGAAGGTAAAAATAACTATAACTTCATTATAATCTTTCAGATATATCATTATATCCTTCCTTTATCTAGACCTATGTAGCAGAAGCCTTTTTATTGGATATTATTGGGACAGTGTTTAGTGGAGTAAGCAAAAAAATTGAAATAATGAATGATAACAACCACAAAATCTATACACACTTTAAATCTTTTATTTTGAATTTAAAATGTATCAATTTTTAATATAACCTTTTATGTTACTATCACTGTGCTGAAAGGAGTTCATCTTTGTGTTTTCTTTGTAGATACCATGATAGTTTGTCTCCAAATACCTTTTTCTTTTCTTTGAGGAAGAAAGCATTCTGAGAGCAGAGTCTTGAAGTTTTGCGAACCATACCCCTCTTTGCCCATCCATTTTAACTACATTATTACTACAATAGCAGTTGAATTCTTCAAAGCATTCAATTTAGTTTTTTTTGAAGGAGATTTGTTTTCCTGTTTTTACTCATTTCTTTCAGTTCATATAATATTTAATGATGAGATTATACTAACAAGCACATTGGAATAAAGAGGCTAGGGAAGCTTTAAACTGATGCCTGTTGACAGCGGGAGGTGTGTGGTGGGAGCAGAAGCGGGGGATAAAAGGGCACAGCCCTCCATGCAAAGCCTTCCGTGAGCTGAGAGTCACTCCTGGGGATCCTCAGGTGGAAGAGGAAGGTTGACTCAACTGGAGAGTCAGCTAAGAGGTTGGATGCCGGTGAGGATAGATCACACTGTATACACACACGAATATAATTTAGTTACAAAAGATGAAATAATAGATACATGTGGCCTATTTTTTGGTTTATCATGTTGTTTATTTACATGACAATAAATACAGACCAATGTCATCCCTTTGAATGGCTGCATAGTATTTCAGTAGGGATACACTTCCTTTGCCTAATCCCTTACTAAGACCTCTTAGACTTTGTTTTCTTTTTCTTTTTTTTTTTTTGCACTTGTTTGTATTTTTATATATTGGTTGGATTATTTCCTGAGGATAAATTTCTAAGAGTAGAATTGCTGCATCAAAGCATATTCATATTAAGACTTCTGGTGCGTATTGCTACCAACTTTCCAGAAAACATGTACCAATTTATACATCTCCAGCAATGTAACCCCCAATCTTCCTCTCGGCCCCCAAACTGCTCCCCTCCTCATTCAGCTACCAGGTGAGCAGTAAGGACCCTTGGGGGAGGTGAGGATCCCCCATAGAGATACTACTGACCAGTGATACCAACACAGTCAATCCAGTAGGGACAGAAAATGCTGGGGGAGGGGAGAAAGTGGAGTGGGTCTACCCCTTTCTTTCCTGGAATCTCAGAATAGTTCCATGTAGCAGAGAGAGCCAAGGATGGGACCCAAAAAGACCTGGAGATGATGGATGGCTCTGCCACGTAAAGGTTGTGTGACCTTTAGGAAGTCATTTTAACCTCTCCGAGTCTCAGTTTCTTCATCTGTAAAATAACATCATCTTGCATTAGAACTGTTATCTCTAAGAAATGTCCAGGTAGACATGTTATAACATGCCTGATTTTCACCAAGGGATTGCTGCCTCAGGTCCAAGAAGGGGCTGAACTTGGACTTCCTTGAGTATAACCAGGCTCCTGTTTAGCTCCTAAAAATAAACTCTTGCTTACTCTCACAGTTAGGGTCTTCACCTTGTACTTGATAACCATGCTTCTCATATTCTCAATTCCTATCAGGCTGGGTCCAGAAATGTCTAGAGTCTTGAGTGGAGGGTAAGGGGAATGGGAAGAGAGTTGCCAGTGTTTAGGACAATTCCATCATGTGTGTCGACCATTACCATTACAATGACTTTCAACACAACCTGCCCCATCTTGAACCTCAGACTGAAGATCCCCCTTCCTAGATCTGCCTACTCCTGAGCTTCCTGTCTCGTCCCAGATGCCTCTGTTCTGCCTAACTGTACCTTGAGTTTGACACCGTTTCTTCCAACTACAGTAGTTTCTTTAAAATAACAAGGCTTGCTAACATGCACTGAGCACTTATTAGATATCAAGCACTATATTAAGCATTAAACAGATATTATCTTCATGAATAGTCCTAGAAGGTAGGCATTCCCATTTTATAGGTGAAAAAACTGGCTCATTGAGGTTTAGCAACTTTCCCAAGTTGCACAACTAGAATGTAAATGAGCTGGGATTTGAACTAGTCTGTCTGCAGCAAAGCCTGGGCTCTTAGTCATTGTCAACAACCCTGAGAGGCAGGGAGGGCAGTGTCCAACACCCTTCTCATTTTATAGGCGAGCTAGCTGAGGCTCAGAGCTTGTTAAGATCACACAGCTGGTCTGCAGCAGAATGAAGCCTAGAACAAGATCCTGGGGAAAGCAGACCAGCTGGACCCGGCATCCAATGGGGTCACCAAAATATTTAGAGGTAGTTTTCTGACTCCAAAAGCAGAAAGGAAGACACTTTGATGTCTTGGTTGGGTATTTAGGGTGTTCACTTAAAAGCTTTTTGGCAAGAGCCTGTGAAACATCTATGTAACAAGAATGAGTTGTGTCTTTCTCCTTGAAATGCATACACAAAGTGACAAAAATGCATATGGAGTTGGGAGAGAGCCCCTTTTGCCATATCAGGGAAGACCCCCTGGAGGGGTGCATTTTTAATAGTCCCTGAAAGGTTCATATAATTTGAACAGATTTGGTGGTGCTAGATGCCCAACAAGTGTATAGTCCTGATTTCAGGCTGACAACATACTAGAGGGCTATGTGAGCCAAGCAAACACTAGTGTAAGATTTATATGCTTGATGATGGTATTTTAAAGCTATCCTTACTGAATGCATAGACTGTGTTTGCTTATGTTATTTTATTGAATGAAAAAGATCGATCATCTATCCTCACTACCCCTGAAACTGACCTTCATAATCTCCTTGCCCTGAGAACCCCCCTACCTTTCTAGGCAAGGCTGTCCTCGACAGTTTCCCCATGAGTTCCTGTTGGGGTCATATCTTCTTTAGTCACCTACTTTAAGCATTTGCAAGCGCTTTCCCATCTATTATACCATTTGATCTATACACTGCTCTTAGAAAGTAGATATGCAGAGAGTATTTCCATTTCACACATGAGGAAACTGAGAGTTCAAGATAGGGGTGGCAAAGAGGTTTCGATTCATTTTGACTTTCTGCAACATTGTATTGAAGGTTCTGAAGTCAATCCAAAGGTTTGGGGATGCTTAGTTGGCTCAGCTGTTTAAACATCTGCCTTTGGCTCAGATCATGATCCCGGGATCCTGGGATCAAGGCCTGCATGGGGTTCCTTGCTGAATGAAGAGCCCGCTTTTCCTTCTCCCTCTGCCTGCAGCTCTCCCTGCTTGTGCTCTGTCTCTGTCTCTGTCTCTCTCTCTCTGACAAATAAATAAAATCTTAAAAAAAAAAGTCCAAATGTTTGGCAAAAACTAATGCTGTGATCAGTTGGCAATGTCTGCCCCACGCCCTCAGGAAGAAGGTGATGGTGCCTGTGCTGGAGAGTGAAGGCCTGAGATTTCCTGGGGCGGCGAGGTGGCCCAGTCGGTTAAGTGTTCAGCTCTCGATTTCAGCTCAGGTCATGATCTCAGGGTGGTGAGATCGAACCCCATGTCAGGACCCATGCTGGGAATGGAGTCTGCTTAAGATTCCTTCTCTCCTTTTCCCTCTGGCCCTTTTCTTACCCAGCCGAGCATGAGCATGTACTTGAGCCCTTTCTCTCTCCCTCTCTAAAAATCAAAAATAAAACAAAAAAAGAACCCCCCAAACAAACCAAAAAACCCCAAACTCAGGTTTCCTGATTCTAGCCCCAGGTTCTTTCCCTGCTGCATGTCCCTCACAGAGGGCTTGTGGGAGGAGATGGGAGTATCCAGACACAGATAGGAAACGTACAGAGTAAATGCTTGGCTGGTAGGTTGAAAATGGCCCTCCAAAAGATATCTGTGCCCCAGTCCCTAGAACCTGCAAATGTTACCTTATACAGCCAAAACAAATGAACAAACAAACAAAAAGGTGGGAGGGGTGGTCTTTGTAGATGTGATTAAGGATTTTGAGGTGGGGGGATTGTTCTGCATTATCCAAGTGGGTCCCAAATGCCATCATGTGTGTACTTATAAGAGGGAGGCAGAGAGAGATTCCCACGCACTGAGGAGAGGGTGGTGTGAAGACGGAGCTTAGAGATTTGGAGATGAGCCCACAAGCCAAGGAATACTGGGAGCCACCAGCAGTTGGAGGCAACAAGGACTGGATTCTTCCCGAGAGGTCCTGAAGGGCCTGCAGCCCTGCCAACACCTTGACTTGGGTCCATTGACACTGATATCAAATCTCTGGCCTCTAGAACTGTCGGGAGAACACATTTCTGTTGTTTCAAGCTGCCACGTTTGTGTTGATTTGTTATAGCAGCCCCAGGAAACTGATCTACTCAGTAAGTATCAATTTTCCTTCTCTTTGAGCTCTGAGCTCTGGAAAACACACATGCAGATATATTATCTAATAAGTAACATGTATTACCATATGTATTTCATTGCCAGGAAGAAAGACCTCTGTTAGGAGTAAATATGTTCAAGGCAGAATCTAATGACCATTAGGACCATGCTTAGATGTTTCCTGCACACGGATGTTTACCCTACATGGATACTAATTAAGAAGTAATCAGTATGCTCCATTTCCTACCAGAACAGTCATTTGTCTGATGTTTTTTCAATCCATCTTTGAGGGTCCATGGGTGGGACAATAACCTCCTGAGCAAATGGGAGCCTTTGTTCCAAAGGAAAGGTGTGCCTCTACCTTCTGGGGTGCTTTTGGTTGGTTGGCTTGTTTGCAAGGTATTAGGGGCTGTGGTTTTTCCTCCTTTGGGATGAAGCTGGTAAAGAAGCAGAAGTTCAGCCTGCCATAAAATTAGCACACAGGCAGAATCAGTAGCTAAGGCCAACAAACCGGAAGCAATAAATCATGTCATCTCAGCGCCCTGCCCATGGAGCCCAAATTAGGGAAAAAAAAATCCATTCTGATAAATGAAATGAAATTCTTACTAATGAAATATTACTCATGGATGGATGGGTGTTTGGGGAGGTTATGAAATCTGACTTGGGAGAGGTTTGGAAAGTTAATGTCTAAGGATTCAGAAGACGGCTGTTACATAGGTAATCATAATGCAAATATTAAAATGTGAGTCACCCACTGTGCCACTTTTTTTTTTTTTAGTATTCTACACACGCTGCACTCAGGAGGAAACACCTACTGCTAGAAGACACAGGAGAGCCATCAGGAAAATTATTGTCAAAAGAGCCTCAGTGGAGATTTTCACCAGGCTGAACATCCTGGGGGCTGGCCGTAGTTCTGGGTGCTCTCCTGGGCTGGACGTATTTGATCCAGCCCTCCCTGCACCCCGTTTTATAGATGAGGAGCCTGGGCTTAGAGCACCCAAGTTCAGCGGTGTGCAGTGAGTTACAGAGTGTGGTAGAAACCATCCTCCTAGGCCTATGCTCCTCCCTCATGACCACACCACCTCCCAGGACACACACTCTGCTTGTCTTGTTAAAGCCAACGTAGACCTCAGCTTCCACCTTCCTCATACACCTATGGAACTGGGTTAATCTGTAACAGGCATTTGTTGGGCATGATGAAGAGACTGGCCACTTTATATTTGATGGTGTAAGAAAAAAATACACTTTCGAGTGTGCTGATCTGGTTCGTTAAGGGCCTTCCCCAGTTACCCTTGGGAAACAAGGTTCAGATTGTATGGGGGCATCAGGACAGCTGGGAATGAGCAGGACTTCAGTGGCTCTTTAGTTGAACCAAATCTTCTCCTGCCTAACGTAACCTCAAATCAGTGTTGTCTTTATAAACAGAAACCCTAAAGGAACCCACCTTGAGCTGCCCTCCTAGAGAGATCACGGGAAGCTTCTAGAAGTGCTATTTACCTTGTAGTGGCAAAGGGTAGAGATATGGAGGGTGTGAGTAGAGATCTTTATTGTCTTGGCTAGCTCTCTGATATATATAGGAGATAAAGTTCAAAGAAGGCAAGCACCTTTGTCTTTTTTGAAGATTTTATTTATTTGAGAGAGCGAGCATGAGATGGGAAGGGGCAGAGGGAGGGGGACAAGCAGATTCCCTGCTGAGCAGGGAACCCAATGCAGGGCTCAATTCCAAGACCCTTCCCAGGCACTTAATCCCAGGACCCTGAGATCACAACCTGAGCTGAAGGCAGACACTTAACCGACTGAGCCACTCAGGTGTCCCACCATTTTTTTTTCTTTCTTTTAAGATGGCACAGTGAGTTAGCCAATCTACCTGAAACCAGACCTTCTAAGTCTTAAGCCAAGCCCTATGTCCTACAAAACCCAAAGGTGGTTTTCTAATTAAAGAAATGCATTTCAGTTTGTCAATGGATAATGGAGGAATAGCACAGTATTCCTCCCAGGAGTCTCTGATACCCTCTGGAATCAAAATACCACGACCTTAACAAATAGAGAAAAATCCTCAAGAGTTGAAGTATGTGTGTAACTTGCACCCCCAACCTTTTCTGAAGGGTTGCCTGGGAACTGACTGATGCAGGTGGACAAGGCCCAGCTCCCTTGCTCGATGCAGGGCAAACTCTGTGGTTTACACTCCAGAGCTCCCCACAGCATTGGGCTGAGACCACATCCTTACTTTGCTTCTCTTCCGCTCCCTTGCCATAATAAACAGAGTTCTTCAGAGAAACAAAACCGAGAAAGAGAGAGAGAGTGTACGTATGAGAGATTTTAATGAATTGGCTTATGCTTATTAGGGTTGGCAATCTGACATCTGTAGGTCAAGTCAGCAGCATCGAGATTCAGGTAGGAGTTGAGGCCACAGTCTTGTGTCCAAGAAGCAGAATTTCTGTGTTTCAGTCTGGAGGCAGAATTCCTTCTTTTTCAGAATTCCTTCTTCTTCAGGCCTTTGCTCTTAAGGCCTTCCACTGATTAGTTGAGGCCCACCCACACTATCTAGGATCATCTGCTTTACTTAAAGTCAACTGATCATTAATATTAACCACATCTAAACATATATCTTCATAGAAATATCTAGACTAGTTCTTTTTTTTAATTTTATGTTACTTAAATTTTTTTCCAGTGTTCCAAGATTCATTCCCCATTCCCCACACCCAGTGCTCCATGCAATAGGTGCCCTCAGTACCCACCACCCCTGTCCCTCCAAGTCCCTCAGTTTGTTTCTGTGTCCAAACTAGACTAGTTCTTCACCAAAAGACTGGTCACCACAGACTAGCCAAGGGGACACATAAAATTAAGCATTACGTCCTCTCACCTTAAAGTAGTTCCTGAGAGCACACACTTAATACATCACTTTAATATTAATCCTCATTTCATACTCAGCTTTTTTTTAAAAAGATTTTTATTTATTTGACAGAGAGAAACACAGCCAGAGAGGGAACACAAGCAGGGGGAGTGAGAGAGGGAGAAGCAGGCTTCCCGCTGAGCAGCGAGCCTGATGCAGGGGCTCAATTGACCGGGACCTGAGCCAAAGGCAGTCGCTTAACCAGCTGAGCCACCCAGGCGCCCCTCGTACTCAGCTTCTAAGAAACCTCTATGAAGACCAGCTGATGCTTTGCGTCCTGCTTTATTCCCTTGTTTATCTTCGGCTCACCATTGTATTGCATACCCTCCCCTCCAGAAGAAAGTTCCTGAAGAGCAGGGTATTTTCTCTCTTGCTTACTGCTCTAACTTAGTCCCTAGAACAAGAGCTAGCATGGTGCACCCTGGCTGGTGTTTTGCCTGGTTGCTCTCAGTTTCCATTTCTACTCTGCTTTGTTTAGCTGTGCACTCCAGGGAGGCTTGGACCCCGTAGCCGTGTTTTCCAGACTTTCTCACCAAGAGACCTTTAGATAGGCTCTATCCATTAGGCAATGGCGGGAGATTGGCAGAAAGGCGGAGACAAGGGAGGCTCTTTTCCTGCTCTGAACTTGGGTTAGCGTCTCCCCAGCAGGCAAAGAGAGTCACAGGGAGTTTTTGGCACTTCCAGCTCCTTCCTGTGAAGCTTCTTCCTCAGAGCCCGAATAGCTCTCCAGTAGGGTCCTGGCACCACCTGCAGTGCAGCCCTGCCATGCTCTCAGTTCTGACCACCTTGGGGAAACCTCCAGGGCTCGGAGCACCTGCCCAGCCTCCCCTCCTCCCAGGTTCTGGACTCTGGTAACACCGCCTCTACCCTGCTGTTTTCCCACTCTAGGGAGGCAGCTTCCTCCTGCGTCACTAACATCTGGGTTAACTTGAAGTCCCTCTTTTTGGGGGGTCTGGGTGGCTCAGTCTGTTAAGCATCTGTGTTTGGCTCAGGTCATGATCTCGGGGTCCTGGGATCAAGTTCCACATTGGGCTCCTTGCTCAGCAGGGAGCCGGCTTCTCTCTCTGCCTGCCTCTGCCCCTGATTGTGCTCTCTCTCTATCTGACAAATAAATAAATAAAATCTTTTTAAAAAGTCCCTCTTTTTTTTTTTGAATCCTCAGCCCTTCCAGCATTATATAGTCATTTTCCTATATTAAATTCCCTCTGTTTAAAGTATCTAGAGGGGGCGCCTGGGTGGTTCAGTCAGTCAAGCATCTATCTTTGGCTCAGGTCATGATCTGGAGTCTTGGGGTTGAGCCCTGCTTCAGGCTCCCTGCTCAGTGAGGAGTTTGCTTCTCCTTCTCCCTCTGCCCCTCCCCTCTGCCCCACTGCTTGTGCTGTCTCTCTCTCAAATAAATAAATAAATAAAATCTTTAAAAAAATATCCAGAGAGATATATGTCTTTTTTTTTTTTTAAAGATTTTTTTATTTATTTGACAGAGAGAAACATAGCCAGAGAGGGAACACAAGCAGGGGGAGTGAGAGAGGGAGAAGCAGGCTTCCTGCCGAGCAGGGAGCCCGATGTGGGACTTGATCCCGGGTCTCCAGGATCATGACCTGAGCCAAAGGCAGTCGCTTAACCAACTGAGCCACCCAGGCGCCCCTAGAGAGGTATATGTCTTATGACTCGATCCTCTCAACTCAGACTGATATTTTGGTCCTGAATAAATACTTGTTGAATGAATAAATTGTATTACCAAGCTCAAGTTCTTAGAGCTCATAATTCTAAAGAGAGAGACATCTTTTCCAGCATGCAAAGATCACATTACATGGAAGGACTCTGGTTGGCCCTCATTGGGGCCGCAACCCCCTCCATGTCTTGGACCAACTTCTCTGGACAAAGGACTGGAGCACCCTGATGGGTCTGGCCTGGCTCACAGACTCAGTCCTCTAGCTCACATCAGGCAGGATAATGATGTGGACTGTCCCATCTGAACCACTTGGAGTGAGGGAGATGTGCTTTTTCAAAGAAAGAGGGAGCAGTATAGAACCCCCCCCAAATTTTCCCACTGTGATAACTTACAATCTTCAGGGGGAAGTAGACATATTGACAAATGATTGCCATATGATGAGCTGGATCCCCAGTGTTCTGGAAATGCAGGGGAGCATTTACTCTACAAAACACATTCACGTACACCATATATTTTATCCGTGATGATGCAAGCCACTGAGAAATAGGCGTTTTTATCTTCATGTTATGGAATCTTCTTTGGCCCCCTGTGACTCATCTGTTCTTTCCTTTTCGACTTAAGGCCTCATCAGTCCAGCTCCTTTGACCAGGTCACATCAGCCCTTGTTTTCTTTCTACTTTTAAATATCTCAGCTCCATTCTTTTTGAGGTAAAATCCTCCTGAAGGAGGAGTGATCACAAGCGAGTCTTCCCTGGTCCCATAACAACCATGGCACATACAAAGCACCCACCATGAGGCAGACATCATACCAGATGTTCTGTACACAGTCTCTCAATTACTCTTCTTCACAACATTACAAAATAGCAAAAGATTACAAAATGGAAAGACTGTGTGACTTGGCCCAAGTATGTAGCTATCTTGTAATAGGATATAAAGTTATTTCGGTCTGGTTCCCCTACGTTGTCTTCACGCCAATGGAGGAATGGCTGAAAGAACTGGGGATATTTAACCAGTAAGACAACACACACAGGGGTGTCATTATTCATCCAACTATCCAATGGGCTATGAGGCAGAAGAGAGAGTTCATTGGAATTTTTGTCACCCCAAGAGCCAGAAATTGGGCCAACGATGTACGTTAGAGTGAGATAAAGCTCTGCTCAATATAACCCAAATGGTAGGAGGCAATGTGGGTATTCAAGACAGGGATGGGGCAGCTTTTGAGAGATGTGGAAGAGTTGAGAAAATCCTGACTCAGGGAACAGACTGGGTGGAGGGTTTTTAAAAGTCCTACAACCAGGAAACTGCTCCTTGCTTTCTGCTCACCCCATTTCCTGAAGCCACAATTCTTGCAAGGTTATCCTCAAAATTCTGGGCTGCAGATGGTAAATTGATTAAAAAAAAATCCAAGTAACTCAAAAGGAAAAAAGGGTGCACTGGTTGTTTAAAAAAAAAAAAGCCAACCCACAAAGCCATGTATTGATAATATAGACACACCATAGGGATGCTTTGCAAATTTTCATGCAACTTTAAGCATTTTAGTCTGCCTGAGATGCCTCTAGACTTTTTAGTTTCATTTTATCATTTAAAAGTCCTCGCTGCTTATCCAGTTAAGACTAGACTGCTTGTTTGCAAAAATTTTCCTGATTTTAATACTCTGCCTCAGACTCTACGTGAATTGCCTGAGAAAAGGACCCAAGGGGACTAAGATTGGGGGCTGACAAGAGTGGGAAGTGTCTCATCTGTGCCTTGTCTGGGAGGCATCTCAGCACACTTCCTTCTGTGTCCCTCTGCCCCTGGGTCCATTACCCTGGCACACACTAAAGTAACAACACGGTACTGTTTCTCCCTTCCTGAGGCAGAAGTCCAGCTTGCCCTTCACTGCGAAGAGAGTCACCTGTAAGTGTCTACAGTCTCATGGGACTGGAATCAAACTTACTTGGCTTTGGAGCTCAGGACTCCCTTGTTTCTTATCTGTGACATAGGACAATCTCTGCAGATATTTCCAAAGCACATACTTCAAGGTGCCACTCAGGCATGCTGTGGCCAAAGTTCCATTTGCAGGGTGGGGAAAACTTGTAGGGATTCGATATCTAGCTAGAGGCCATGCAGCCAGTAATTGGCCACTTGAAAGTTAGCCCTCCTGACTGCTGCCCTGGCTCCTTGCCCTGCCCCAACATCTCCTTCATGGGCTGCTCAGGGGCATGGTTGATGGAGGAGAAAGCTGAGCTAGGGAAAGGCCAGGCCCTTGCTTCAGATTTCTGTGGGTCTGTAACCCAGCTCTGATCACAGCTGGAGGCCTGGCCTCTGGTGTCTTGTATTCAAGTCACCCAGCTTGATTCTCCTTTCTGATCTGTTCCTCCTCCCCACCCTGGGTATATTCAGTCTTGAGAGCTCTTGCTGGTCAGTGACGAGCAGGTAGCAGGTGCCAGGCCTGTAAGATCTTGCAGAGTCAGGGATGGAGTCAATGTCACATATAAGTAGAAGTTGTGGAAAAGCAGCAGTACGCAGAGGGGCCCACTTGACAGTGAGAGCAGAGCAGATGTCCAGCGGCACAGAGACCAGAAAGATAAACTAGTGACCATGATGAGCTTGGTCTTTGAGGGCACCTTACTGTTCAACTCCAGTTCCATAAGGGACTTGGCCACAGGCAATAGGGAGCCACAGAGGGTTCATGGGAATGGCAGTATTTCACGTAACCATTTTCTTTCGTGTTCTGTCCTCTCCTGCCATCTCACCTACTGCCCTTGCTGATATTGCCCATACTTCCAACAGTCCGATTCATCAGGAACTCAGTGGAATTGAGAATGATCTCGGTGCCTTCAACTTGGGAAATTCAGATTTTGTCTGTATTCACCATGTCTCCAAAGCACAGAGTGGAATTCTTTCATTTAAAAACCGAGATGACAGTTAACCAATTAGGCCTCCCCTCATCCCTTCTGTATTCTTGAACAACTTGTGCCACAGCAAGCCAGCTTGGCCGGTTACCATGGACACCACTGTCGCTGTAATTGGAGCCCGCTAGGCAGCCTCGAACAGCAGATTTAACCAGTTTCTTGTCTTCTAGTGAAGGCAGAGCTGGTGGGAATGCAGCTCCTCTCATCACTTCAAATAGTTCAGTGTGTAGGGCAGGGTGGTGGTTGGAAAAGAAGAATAATTACTCCTTTAAAATGTCACAAACTAATGTCCTTGTCGAAACAAGGAATAAGTTTCAACGGGTGGAACTGTGGTCATTATATTTGTTGTGAAGTCACAAATATTTCAGAGTTGCATCATAGTCAGTGTTAAGGCTGAGCTTTCCCACAGATCTCAGCTTTTCTCAGTCATCTGAGTGTCTAGTGATGACCAACATTTACAGAGCACTTACTGTGTGTACACGACACAAATTCTTTCCTTTAATCCAGACAACTACTCTATGAAGTAGGCTCTCCTACTAGTCCCATTTTATAGATGAGAGCATGTAGGCTCAAAGTGGTAAGGTCTCTTGCAAAAAGCACACAAAAAGTGAACCTCTAAAACTCATGTCCCACCTTGATCCCTCCAGGTAGGTGGGAATTTCAGAAATACTTTTGAACAAATACCTGTACGAAGTTTTGAAAGTTCCTGAACCAGCAGATAGTTCCTCGGCCCCGAACTTACTTCTTGTCAGTGACTGTATTGCCAAGGTCACAGGCTTGTCACATGGGAGACAGCCCTATCCCTGTCACCCAAAGCTCTGGGCCTGGGCTCTTCCTCAGTCTCTAGCCTGACATCCCAGGGAAATTGCTGAAGCTTCCTGGATCACAGTCTGTTAAGTGCTAACCCCCACTCTGCTCACTTCTCAGGGATGTTATGAGTCTCTGCCTAAGTAAAAGCAAAAGTGTTTTGTAAACTGTATAAAGCCATAGATGGGATTCTTGAACTCAAGGCAGCACTTTTTGAACACCTTGCCTGGGTTGGGAAATGGTCTAGGTGACAGGGATATAAATAAAAATGCATTAATATAGGATTGTTAGTTATGCAACAACTGATTATTGAGCTGAGTTCCCATGGGCCAGGCACCATGCTATCTGTTGGGAATACATCTATGTCTGAATCAGGACTAGGTTCTATTTTCAAAGAACCACTCATGGTGTGCACAGAAGATAGATGTTAAAAACATGAGTTTAATAATGTTTCATGGGTGCTGTTAGGAGAGTGATAGGTGCTATGGAGCATTTAACAGAGAGTCCTAACCTGATCTAGGAGTCTAGCCTCCTCAAGGAAGTGATATATAAGTGTCCTCTAGGACCACAGAGACTAAGGGGAGAGTGGATGTATAAACAAATAAATACAGAGCTATGTTAGGCAGATTGAGAAGGTAGAGAAGTAAGTCTTGCCATACCTGTATTAAAGTCAAGGTGGATTTATTACCCAATTCTGAGTGTTGCTATTACAGTTTGGAAACATTCAGAAAAATTTCCATAGGAATAGATATTTAAATATGTGACTAGGTGACTAAGACTCAAAATAGCAACCAACAAAAAAATAGTAGAAATAATTTCTGCTTTACCTCCTCTCCCTGCCTCCCCCCACACACATCTGGTTAATCTGGCAAGTAAAATATAGGATGTACACTGTCATCTCTTACATTACCTACACCATATTGTCTTAGAGTATCTCATTACCAGATCTTGACAAATTATATATAAAAAAAAGGGAAAAAATCACTTTCACTTTTTAACTGTGAATCTTTTCATGCATAGAAGGCAAGAGACGAGCAATATTTCTAAGTAATCCCTCCCCTTCCTGCAACTCCCAGCCCGGAGAGTCTGCGAGAGTAGTTAACAATTAGAAGCTGAGGCTCTTGGAGCGTTGATGAGATAGGCTTGGAGCAGGGCCAGAAGAGTTGCCCTAACCCTATCTTTTCCATTAACTTATAGAATGGTCCTGGGCATGTCACTTCCCTCCCCAAGCCTCAATTTCCCCATTCATAAATAGAGGAAGCTGGGAAAGTCCTTTTGACCTAGTTTTGTGAATTTATGAAAACAACTCTTTATCTCCCCAGGCTAATGTGGGTTCCTGTGTTAAATTTCCGTGTTAATACTTATTATTCTCTCTGCGTTTTCTCTTTAAAAAAAAAAAACAAACCTATTTATTTATCCCTACCAGTGTTTGCCCTCTCCCAAAGACTTGACCTTCAGGAGAGTAGAGACTCTGCTATTCGCCACTGTACTCATATGTTTTAGCTTGTACCTGGCATGCAGTAGGAATTCAATAAACGTTGTTGCCCAAATGTTCCTGGGGTGCACTCATCCCCACCCTAGCCCTCCTGGTTTCACACCAGTGAGCACTGGGGTTTTCTAACTGGTGTCTGGGAAAAGCTCTGTGCTGATACATGTGTGGAGCTTTGGGACATTCCAAAGGATCATGACAGGGCCTTTGAAATAATTACAAACCCAAGCCGCTGATCCAAAACACACTCCTGTCCTTTCCAAGGCCATTGAAGAAACGAGACCAGAGTCAAAAGTTCAGTCAGAATGGAGTCAGTTGCCACCCATCGTGTGATGGTTGGGATTAGCAAACTCTAATGTGGAATTTTCCCTTAAAGCCAAGAGTTGTTAAACGTTGTGAAATCAGCGCTTCTTATAGTGATTTATGGAACTGAACTACCTTTGATTTCCTTGTGTAAACCGTGACCTTGACTATACTCTTTCATGTGTTCATTTGTTTGGATAGCACTTCTTTTGAGGTTCTACCATGTGCCAGACTTTGAGCACAGCATGGTGAGGGGCATAACTATGGACGTGTGCCAGGAGTCCATGGCTAAGTAGAGGCAAGAACATCCACCCAAGAACTGCAAGGCTGATCTAAGAGGTCAGTATGTGTGAGCCCATTTGATTAAAGTCTGTCTCTTGCTACTAACACTAAGCCCCAGGAAACCAGGGACTATTTTTTTTTTTTTTGTCTTGCTCAATATTGAATGTTGCTTGGCACCTAGTTGGAACTTAGTATACAGTTGCAGAATGAGGGAAATAGTGTCCTCTAAAAGAGATCCAAAAAATGCTGTGGGGATCAGAGAGATAGAGTTTACTCTCGGCGGGCAAAATTACCTGATTGAAACTGAGAAGGACCATTGAGGTTAGCGTTTCCTGCAGCCAGTCTCAGCCCCATTTTACAAATAAACAAAATGTCACAGAGAGAAAATGATTTGTTCAGAGTCACATAGTTGTCCTCCTTCCCGTTCATATGTTGAAGTCTTAACACCGAGTAAGCTCAGAATGTGACAGTGTTTGCAAGTAAAGTCTTTAAAGAGGCAAGTAAATTAAAATGTGGTCATGTGGGTGGGCCTTAATCTATATTACTAGGCTCCTTATAAGAAGAGAGGATTAGAACACAGATACACAAAGAGAGGGGAGACTTTGCAAAGACACCTATCAGTCACTCTTCTGTGTACTATACGTACATTGGCTCACTTAATTTACTCCATGCTCCTGACAAGTAAGTACGATTATTGCCCACTTGTACAGATGAGAAAACTGAAGCATGAAAAGATTGGGCACCTGGTCCAAAAGCAGCCAGCCAGCCGCTCAGTGCTGGAGCTGGGATTCAGGCCCAGGCAGGCGCTGCTCCACGGCCTGCTCCTACCCATCATGCTGTTCTACTGTGAAATGTCTACACATCACAGACATTTTCAAAGACGGGCGGTGACGGTGGCCTTTTGGGCCTTGCTGGGTTTCCTCTTGTGCACTGTCAGCGCTGGCTATCCTAATCCCCATCTGAAGTGGTTCAGTGCAGGCATCAAACAAATGAGCAGAAGGGAGCAGGAACCTTACTAAAGAGTACAGTGTTACCTTTTATTGTTCTAGAATCTTTCCCTGGGTTAGACTATTGATGCAGACGCACTGAAAGAGCAGACTTGAACCAATCCACAAGTTCAAAAACATCTCCTAAATCAGTCTTTGAAAGTGAGACAACCAAATTGCTTCAGTGAAAGCACTTTGCAGTAAGAGACCTGGTTTTGAGCCCTCTCTCAAACACTTACCACTATGTGATTGGGGTCTATATTCTTAATTGGCCCCTCAGTTTTTTCTTCTGGGAGATGCAGAAACTAACATTCCTCTCATGGATTAGACATAATATATGCAAAAACACTATCACGGGTGCCAATACATAGTAGGTGATCAATAAACACAGCTCTTATTAGTTAAGGAAAACGACCACACCCAAAGGCTTTCTCCTCTATGAAGCCTTGCCCAGTGTCTCATCCTGGCCTGTCCAAATTAATTGCTCACTGCTCTGACTCTCATAGGAAGTTGCTTATACTTCTATCTGTCCTTCCCTGTATCATAGAAGTTGATGACACACCTATCCATCTGTCCATCCGCTCAGTAAAAGTATACTAACCATTGTCCGTGTCCCAGGGCTGTGCTGGGCACTGAGAATTCAAAGGTGGATGCCTGGGCATCCACTTTGCCTCTAACCAACCCTGTTTTAGCTCTTGTTACCTCATCCTTCTTATTCCTTCAAAGAATTGAGGCTCTAGTTTAGGTTGGGGAAACGTGGGTGAAAGAGTGAGACGTGATAGTTTTCTGCAAAATCCCAAAGGACGCTACTCTGTGGAGGAGATACCACCAGAAGAGGGATGTAGTTCCAGAGAACAGAACAGGCCAGTGGGACACATTATAGGAGATAAAAGGAGGATATTCCAAGAGAACAAGGTTTTTGTCCTTTTTGCTTATGGCCTCAAAGAGGTTGGGCTTTGGGGTGACTCAGAACTGCTGTGCCCAAGAGGAAGGACACAGTAATAATAATAAGAATAATGAAAGTTTAAACATTTTTACAACTGTATTGTATCATGGTATTTACAATGGGAAAGCCCAGCACTTTGTTGGATTTCTAAACACTTATTTTATAATTAACACTATTTTTATAGAATAAGGGAGTCATAATGTTTTCCGTTCCTTTACAGTTTAGCTTTTAAAGGTCTTAATATGGTTCAGTTTGGCAATCGATACATTAAGGAATAATTACAAAGGTGGTGTTAAGTGCAGGGCTAGACAGCTCCAGTGTTTTCTGGGTTTTGAGGTAGGAGAGCCCCATTGCCCCACTGGAGCTACCCTAGGGCAGGAAGCTGAACAGTTTAGATGCCAGCTCCTTCAGTCCACAAAAGGATGTGAATGCAAGTGGGGGGCTCTTGCTCTATCTTTCCCTAGCCTGAGCAGTGAAACTCACATATTTTCTCTTTTGTATGCAGAAAACAGAGGCCCAGATGGTGGCAGTGGCTCACTCAAGATCACAGAAGAGGAGAGTGGCAGATATCTTAATAATTAACATTTATTTGTTCCTTACTATATGTCAAACATTAACTCAAGAGCTTTGCGCGTCTTCTCTCATTTAATACTCCTCACAATTTGTGACGTTTAAGCACCCTTATTTTTCACGATTTACAGGTAAGGAAACCAAGTAAAATAAGAAAATTTCACTAGGTTACCTAGCTATTTAGTAGCCAAGTCTGCATTTGCTCTCAGTAGGTGGTCGGGTGACTTTGATATAACAGCCTGATCCTGGACCTGTGTCGCGGGCAGGATGAGACGTGAAGTAATGTTGGATGCCAACCCGGGCGGGCAATGCAGGGTCTCCGCCTGGGGCTGGAAGCACACGGCGGGGGCGGGCCAGGGGCGGGGCGTTCGACCCGCGGTCTCCTTGAGCTTCAGCGGAAAGTTCCCGCCCCCAGCCTAAGGGAGCGCAGAGATTGGCTCTCCCGAGGGCGATTGGCGGCACGGAGCGCGACCGGGGCTGCGAGGGAGGCGGAGCCACAAGCAGGAAGTGGGAGTAAAGGCGGCTCGAGGCGAGCTGGCCCGCGGGTTGCTGCGGCCACTTTACCGTGTCGCGGGCTGCCAGTGACGAGATGGAGGGGCCGGGGCTGGGCTCGCAGGTGAGTGCGGCCGGGCGCTGGCCATCTAGGCTGGGGAGAGCGGCGGTGGCGGCCGTGGGGTGAGGGAGGGCGTCGGTGTGAGGCGGCTCCCAGGAGGGGTCTCCGGGGGCGGAGGGGCCCGGGCCCGGGAGGAGGAAGCGTGGAGACTCCGAGAATGATGCTGGGAATTCTCTCCGAGGCGACCGGAAAGAAAAGGCGAGGACGAACGGGTGAGAGCCCTACGGGCCCTCCATCCTCCACGGTGGCCCAGGGCGCCCCCTGGGGCCGTACCCCGGTGCCGGGCAGGGACCGTTGGGCCTGGGAAGGGAGTGTGGCCGTTCGTGGGAGAGGTGTCAGGTGACACACCTGAGTTGGACTAGCCTGCCTTGACCTTGGCCTGGAATCCGTGCGTTTCTCTTGATTTCTCTTTTCCGTGGAGTTGCCTGGATACCTGCCTTGGCCCCACCCAGCCCTATTCTGGCTCTTGTTCCCACATCCCTGCGTACTCCTTCAAAGAACTGAGGCTGTTAGTTTAGGCTGGGGAAAGGTAGGCGTAAAGAGATGTACGTGATAGCTCTCTGCAGAGCCCCAAAGGACGCTATTCTGTGGAGGAGATACTATCAGAAGCCAGATGTAGTTCCAGAGAAAAGAACGGGCCGGGGGGTGGAGGGGGGGACGTTACAGGAGATAACAGGAGGACGTTCCGAGAGAAAAAGATTTTTTTCCTTTTTGCTTATGGCCCTTTTCTAGTTCCTAGAGTGCTGAAAGGCATATTGTAGCTGTTCACGTAGTATTTGTTGAATAAATGAGGAATATCCAGATTCTGCCAACATGTAGTGAGTGCTTAGCTTATGCCAGATGCTTTTATATGCATTATTTTATTATGGAATCAAAGCATCCTTAAAAAGATGGTATGATTTCCTTTTTACTGATGGGAAAACTGAAGCTGTCTTCAGTTGGAGTGAGCTAGATAGTAGATTTTCTGTCCCTGATGGGATCCAAGCAGCTTGAGATGACTGGAGGAGCTGGTTTCTAAAAAAAAAAAAAAAAAAAAAAAAAAAAAAAAAAAAAAAAAGTCTATCCAGTCCTTAGAGTGTTTCTCATGCTCCCCTTTCCTGTCTTTTCAACAGTCTGGTGTAGGTTTAAGAGAGAATAAAACATGTGGAGAATTTAAGTTCTTATATTAGGTATTCTTTCACTTTGACAGAAAAAAATTTTGCAAGCAGACTGGATTTTACCAAAGGGTGTAGAATCTTCACATGGAAACTCTTATTTTTTTTTCCTCAGAGAATCTTGAGGAAAAGTTGATAGGAGAAACTATCATATCTTAATTACTGCTACTTACTTAGAAAAGCCTTCAAGTACTTGAAGTCCACTCCCTCCCTCCCGCTGAAGGAAAGAAAGCCCTGCCCCAATTTCATGACAGATGGAGGAAGAGAATGATTCAGAGCTTGAAATTAATGGGGCAAGGTAGAGTAGCTATTGTTCATAATAATTGTTGTTTAATAATTATAATGATAATAATTGTTTTTCAGTAATAAAGATTTCCTTTTTTTTTTTAAAGATTTCACCTGTATATGATGCTCTACAGTTTGTAGACTATTTCTCCCATTCTTGATCACTGTGACCCTATGAGACCAGGAGAGATTGTTATTCTAGTTTTAAAGATTAGAACTGAGGCTCAAAAAATGGGCGTCATTTGTTAAAAATCAAATAACTGCTAAGTGATTGAGCCGAGACTTCATTCATTCTACTAGGCGTTAGACCCTGTTATAGGTGCTGGAGATAAATCAGGGATTATAACAGACAAACATTCCTTCTCTGGTTGAATTTGGACCTCCTGATTCCAATTTCAGTGTTGTTGGGTTTTACCAGAATTTGCTTATGCCATTTGGCTCCCAGTTTCCTCTCTGACCTCATTTTTTTTTTTTTTTTTTACTACTTTCTTGCTTCTTTAATCAATCCCAGCCACACTGGTCTCAAGACCTTTGTATTTAGTCTTCACTCTGTCTAGAGTACTCTTTCCTCAAATACCCACATGGCTTCTTCCCCTAGCACTTTAAGGTTTTGATGCAAATGTCTTGTCACCTCAGTGTAGCAACTACTCCTCCTCATTACCCTTACCAGCAACATTCCCTAGTCTTCTTTCTTCTTTTATATTTCTCCTCAGCATTTAATACCATTTAACATACTTCTTTGTTTTGTTTGTTGTCTCTTTCCTTCCACGGAATGTAAGTTCTTTGAGGGCAGTAATTTATCAGTTGTGTTGACTGCTGTGTGCCTAGCATCTAGAACAGTGCTCAGCACTCGTGGGTACTCTGTAAACAATTGTCCAGTGAATGAAGTTGGAAGCTGAACTCTGGTACTTCTGTTAATGTCATGAGAAATTTTGATGGTTATCTGTTGGATGTCTCTTTGTTTTATTTGATAATCTGGCACGATAGTGACCTTCATCAGAGTTTGAATATGATTTTTTAGTCTTGAGTTTCTCTTCAGTTAATGCCCACTGTAACTTTAATGGTACTTACTTATTATTTAGAAAAATAATATGATTCGTGTTATCTCCATGTGAAAAATATCATATGACCCCTTATATCTTATAATTTGTTCTAATTTTCTTTCCTTTTTAAAAATTGTTCTAGTTTTCTATTGCTGTGTGAAAACAACTCCAAAACATAGTGGTATAAAACAGCCATCGTCATGTTCATGGACTGTGTCAGGAATTTGGACTTATTTCTGCTCCACTGTTTCTAGAACCTATGATAGAAAGACTCATAAGCTGGGATACTTAATAGCTGGGGTTGGTATCATCTGGTGATGTCTTCATTCACATATCTAGTAGTTGATGTTGACTTTTAACGGGACACCTACATGTGGCCTGAGACTGCATAGCATGGTGGCTGGGTTCTCAAGAGACAGAAAGAGGAAGATGCCAGTTTCTCAGCCTTGGGCCTGCAAACTGGTGGAGCATCACTTTTGCAGTGTTTTATTAGTGAGGCAGTCACAGAGCTCAGATTTGAGAGGAAGGGTTGCAGACTGTCTCCTCTTAATGGAGAAGTATCAATGAATTTAGGGACTCTGTTGTAAAAATCACCACCGATGTAGTTGTATCTTTCTCACATAATTTTTGTAATATCTTGTTCTTCCCTTTGAAGGAGAGTATTGAGCTAGCTACATGTTTCTTTCTTGGTATCCTTTTTACTTTTCTTTGAATCTTGCCTGTTGTGTTCACTGTCATATCCCTGTGTCTAGAGCAGTGCCTAGCACATAGAGGGCATTCAGTAAATATCTGATGGATGAATGAATGAATGAATGGGTGGCTGCAGCAGGAATTGTGTCTTATTCCCTAATTACCTCGTACAGATCTTCATCGAATTACAAACGGGTCACATCCAATAAGCCCATCGTAAGTTGAGAATGCATTTAATATACTCAACCTGCTGAACATCATAGCTTATCCTAGCCCACCATATATGTGTTCAGACCACTTACATGAGCCTACGGTTGGGCAAAATCATCTAACACAAAGCCTATTTTTTACTTAGGTGTTGAATATCTCATGCAATTTATTGAGTACAGTATTGAAAGTGAAAGAGAATGGTTGTATTGGGTACAGAGTGCTTGAAAGTGTGCTGCTTATTCACCCCTTGTGAGTGCATGGCCGAGTGGGAGCTCACTTCTGTTGCCTAGCACCACAGGTGTCCTCAGCATATCACTAGACCTGGAAAAGATCAAAATTTAAAGTCCAGTTTTTACAGAAAGCATATTATTTTCACACCATCATAAAGTTGAAAAATCCTAAATTGAACTGTTGTAAGTTGGGGATTGTATTGCAATTGGTATATAGCAGGTGTTCTTTACATTTCCCTGAATGGATGGTTAATGAAAACTCTTAGGCTTTTGCTAGCATCATGAGAATTTGAGAATTTGCTTAGTCTCATCTGTTACTTTTTTTTTTTTTTTAAGATTTTATTTATTCACTTGAGAGAGACAGAGAAGATGCATGGGGAGAGAGGCAGAGAAAGACTTTTTGCTTCCCCTCCCTGATGAGTGGTGAGCCTGACATGGGGCTCCATCCCAGGACGCTCAGATGGTGACCTGAGCTGAATCAAGTCGGATGCTTACCTGATTGAGCCCCCCAGGTGCCCCTCTTGTTTCCTTAAACATTGCAGGCAGCCATGTAGCAGTTGAGCTTCAACCACCATAAAGGGTGTTTGTTTATGTGAAGGCTTTGTCAGTGCACATTTTAATAACAACTGTTGTAACAGCTCCCCTTAGACCCCTACAGCATTAATGTGGAAGGAACTTTATAGCTATATAGACCTCCTTCCACTTTACAAATGTAAAAACTGAGCCAAAAAAAGGGTAGATGATTAACCACCATCATTCAGCCTACATGAAATCTGAGACTTTGGCCTTATTCTCAAGGGGTTTGCATTTCAACATGGTAAAAATGAAACAACTAGAGAATACGAAAAAAAAGATTTTTTTTGGTAACAAGAGACTAATTTCTAAGAAGGATTTTGTATCCTTTTTTTTAAGATTTTTAAAATTTATTTGATAGAGAGAAACAGCTAGAGAGGGGACACAAGCAAGGGGAGTGAGAGAGGGAGAAGCAGGCCTCTGGCTGAGCAGGGAGCCCGATGCGGGGCTGGATCCCGGGACTCTGGGATCATGACCTGAGCTAAAGGCAGACGCTTAATGACTGAGCCACCCAGGCACCCCCAAAGATTTGTATCTTGACACAAACTTTGCTTCAGTCTTGGTAATAGGAACGTATGGTTGTTTTCCTTAAACATCTTTATGTGACTATCTCCAAAGTTGACCTCCGCGAAAGCAGGACATTCCTTTTCTCACCTGTAGCTCTAGTAAAATTTTGAAACGGTGTGATATCTAGAGCAAAGGAGCTGTGGTCTCTAAGCTGCTTTGATCTTGCGTTCCTATCAGTAACAATTTGGAGCTTGCACCCCTAGAGTAAAGCCCTACCGTGATGTGAAAAGTGGGAGCCCAAATTTTCATTTTGTGAAACATCACATATTGTGAGATTAATGGAATGATAAATGGAGCCTGTGCCACAAGCTGGCTGGGAGCTTAGCTCCAGACGCGCAGTCCAGATCACCCAGATGCTGACTACTGTTTGTTATCACTTGCTGGCAGTTGGTCACTCTAATGCACACACTAATGGGCTGATTTTGTGCTGTGTGGTTGGCTGGGACTTCAAAAGTTCAGTTTCTGTCTGAGGTACATAGGGGCTAGGGATAGGAGCCCCTTGCAGAATTTGTATTGTTACGGGGCATGTTCTTACAATTTTTGGCAGTCTGTTTCTAAATTATAGTCATTGATTGATAGTTCAATATATACTTGTGGCAAGGTTTTGAATTAAAGATAATAAACAGAAACCGGTTTCAATTTAGCCTTTTTGATAATTTTGATTATTTTTTGGAGGGAGGCTGGCTTTTTGTTAAATTGTGTTAGATTGTCTTTGTTTTTACTTCAGGTGATACTGAAGACACTATGCATAGACGTGTTGGCTTTGCCATTTTCTTGTTTGCTTGGGCTTATGCTATTATTATCTTACTCTACGGCTTCTTATATAGGAATCCGATTAAGCCACTTGCTTATTTTGAGAGGGGTAACTTAATTAAAATTAGATCATTTTACTTGAAAATTAACTTAACCTGTTATGTGCTGCAGTGTGCTGAAGGTCCTCCTGTCAAGCCCTCTGGGAACTTTTACTCTGCCCCCAAGTCACCTTGTAAACAGACCGTAAGGATGACTTGCTTGACATACAAATCAAAAGAGGCTGGCAGTGCTAAAATCAGTAAAGCTTAACCAGATCTGCAAATTTTTGTGATGTTCCCTTTTTAAAAAAAAGGTAAAAGTCATTATAATAGAAGCTTTAACATGTTCTCCTATTACTTAGTGGGTCACTGCATATACGGCCTTGTCAAGGCCTTGCCTGGCTTTGGAGACCACAGACTTCGAAAACAGACTTTGAGTTTATATTAATTGTTTTTTACGTTTTACTCTGATTTGGATTTTGGCAAAAAATGATGATGTGAACAGAAGGTGCCTCCTGTTCTTTAGTCCTTACCATCCATTTTTGCCACTCAATCTCATATTGCCTTCCATTATCATTTTATTCTGTCTCTATTTGATTCTATTAGACTTAAACTCCTGGTGGATAGACATCCATGGCTGTCGTGCCTCTAGCATAACACTTTTTACGCCATAAGTACACAATAATTAATTGCTGAAAATACAAATGTTCTTAATTGCGGATAATCTTTACATTGAATGATGTAGTCCTCAACTTTCTATGTGAAAATGAAGCTGTCCTTAATGTTTTAAGACATTAGGAGAAGCAACAAATTGGTATCCATGGAATGTGTCAATTTTCTGTGCTGAAAAATCTGTGTATAAACAAAGGGTTAATCTTCCTAACATAATAACTGGGAAAAGATATACCATCCAACTAGAGAAACAGTAGACTATGAAAAAGGAGTCACAAAAGAAAAATATGAGAGCCAGTAAACATAACAAACATACTCATATCCATTAGCAACTAGGGGCATGCGATGAAAAACAAGATGCCATTTTTTTTAGCTGTTGGATTGGCAAGACTGTGACATGATTGAGAACGTTCAGTTAGGGAAAGGTTTGTAGGGAAAAAAGGACACCCTTGCTATTTGGTGTGTGAAATGGGGAAAGTAGTGGCTCGGTATCTCTTTACGTTGAAATGCATGTATTTTCTGACCCAGAAGCCCTGCTTTGGGGTATAGGTGCTGTAGAATGGATAGGATTCATTATAAAAGTGAAGGCTGAAATCAGCCTGCATCTCTGGAACAGCACCCCCCCAAGGGGACCTTGACCCCTCTCCCCCATGCAGTTAAAAAAATCTATGTCTTACTTCTGTTTCCTAAAAAGTCAACTACTGATAGCCTGCTTTTGACCCAAAGCCTTACTGATAACATGAACAGTTGATTAACACATATTTTGTATGTTATATGTATTATATTCTGTGTTCTGACAATAAAGTAAGCTAGAGAAAAGAAAATGTTAAAATCATAAGGAAGAAAAAATAGATTTCAGTACTGTACTGTATTTATCAACAAATATCTGTATGTACGTGGGCCCATGTAATTCAAACCCATGCTGTTCAAGGGTCAACTGTATATACAATGAGGTAGGAATACACCAAATTCCTAATAATAGTGTCTCTGTTGCTGCAAGATTGGAAGGAAAATAGTCTAGGTTTGATTACCCTTTGTTCACTTTTATATTGCTAAATCTTTAAGTGGATGTGAATCACTTTATAATAAAAAAAATTAATGTTGATGTAAAAAGTAGACGATCACTCTGTCAATTTTAACTACTCTGCTATTTATGGACACTCTGACTGATTTAAGTTCAGGACTACCCAGACCTTTATCAAAAAATATATTGTCCTTGATCCTCAAGGTAGAAATTTAAGAATTAAAAAAATAGTTGAATTGTCACAAGAGGTCAGGGGAATGACTGACTGCAAATTGTAGCAATTCTGAGTATAGTTCAACTCTTCCTCAATAGCTCGTCTTCTTCCAATTGGATTAAATTATAATTGCTCTGATATGATGAAAAGAATCCTAAAGTAATGTTCTTATTTATATTTTAATTTATCTGCCTATATGTTTATTTTTTGCTGTGAGTATGCTTGTGTATAAAGAGTGTCAAATAGGGAGGTTGAATTCACCAGATAAAGCAGAATTTACCTATTCAAAAGAGCATTTGTTTGTAGCAACATGGACTGGACTGGAAGAGATTATGCTGAGTGAAATAAGCCAAGTAGAGAAAGTCAAGTATCACATGGTTTCACTTTCACCGCAAGGTGCATGAGGGGTAACCTGGAGGACAGTGGGAGAAGGAAAGTAAATGGGAAGTAGGGTAATTCAGGGAGAGAAATGAAACAACAGAGACTTTGGACACAGAAACAAACTGAGGGACTTGGAGGAGTGGGGGTGGAGGGATGGGAGAGCCTGGTGGTGGGTACTGGGGGCACCTAATGTGTGGAGCACTGGGTGTGGGGAATGGGGAATGAATCTTGGAACACTGGAAAATAAAAAACTTAAGTAACAATAAAAGGAAAAAAAAGAGCATTTGTGTTTCTGGTTCTGAGTAAGATGGAGTTAAGCATACTCCACCCTACCTGTCCCGCTGAAGGCACTGGGCAGAACGTAAATAGCAGCTACTTAAGAATTCTGAAAAGTAAATTGTAACAGGTCGATTGTGAGGGGGGAAAGACCAGAATTCAAGAAACCACTGAACCCGGAGCTAATTTACATCCCCCTCCGTGGGTCCCCTTCCCTGTCCCCTGACATGCTTAAATTTGAACCATGGAGGTGAGCATCAATGCAGACACAGTGCTTTAGGAGAAGCCCGCTAGTTCAAGTTCAAGGAACAAGAAGGAGGTCTCTTGGCAGCACAGGTGCCTGAAACCCTGGGGGAGGAGAACTTCCTCTTTGAACAGAGGAGTTGTGGTGCCAAGACAGCTCTTCTTCGAAGTGACACCAAAAGCATGATACATAAAAGAAAAAAACTGATGAATTGGACTTCATCAAAATTAAAAAAATTTTCCATATGAAAGAGACTTTAAAGAAATGGGAAAATAAGCTATAGGCTGGGAGAAAATATTTGCAAATCTAGACACAATGGACTTGTATCTGGAATGTATAATGTTACGAACTCTCAAAACTTAATAGTAAGGAAACAAACAGCCCAGTTAAAAAACGGGTAAAAGATAGTTCACCAAAGAAGATATACAGATGGCAAATAAGCACATGAGAAGATACTCAACTTCAACTATTAGGGCTATGCAAATTAAGACCATGATGATATACTGCTACCTGTCTATTACACTGACGATACCAGACACCTGTGAGCATGTAGAGCAGTTGGAACTCTCATACATTGCTAGTGACAATGCAAAGTGGTACAGCCACTCTGGAGAACAGTTTGGCGATTTCTTGTAAATTCAACATATACTCACCAGATGGCCAAGCAATCTCACTCTTAGAGAAGCAGAAACATATGTTCCTATTCCTACAAAAGCTTTGTACATGAATGTTCATGCAGCTATACGCAAACGTGCCAAAAGCTGGGAACAACTTGCCTGGATTGTTTGAATGAGTAAACTGTGATACATTCATATAATGGAATACTATACAGCAGGGGAAGAACTATTAATAAGATGGAACCACCTGGTTGAGTCTCATAAAGCATTATGTTGAGTGAAAGAAGCCAGTATTAGAACATATGCTTTAGAATTCCATTATCTGACATTCTGGGAAAGATGAAACTAGTAATGAAGAACATATCAGTGATTGCCAGGAGTTGAGGTAGGAGGGAGGGTGTGATCACAAAGCAGTATCCCAGTGGAGTTTCTTGAGGTGTTGGAATTGCCTTGTGTCTTGATTTTGGTGGTGGTTACACAGCTGTATATGCAATGTGTTAAAATTCATAGAACTATATACCAAAAAGTCAATTTTATTTTAAGTTAACTTAAAAAAGAAAAAAACATTTGCCCCTTCAATAACTCCATTGAGGGGCTACAGACTTATTTCAATAAAACTATAATTGCTTAAATCTTTTTTTGAAACTCCTGGGAATTGACTTAGGCAAATTATTGCAGATATCTCCAACTTTTCTATTCCTAATGTGTATCCTTTGAGAATGGTGTTTTTGTTTTGTCTGTTTGTGAACAGTGAAAAGTTATTCAGAGAGACAGGTCTGATGAATAAGGTGGGTGAAGGCTGGGTAACAACTTCATGGTAAAGAATAAGAGCGAATGATGAATTAATTAGCCAGTTTTGATTTCTAGGAATGGTTTTCTAGATATTTGATGTGAACTCCCCCCACCGAACTAAAAATTCTGGATATGGTATTTTATTTTTATTATTATTTTTTAAAGATGTTATTTATTTGAGAGAGAGCACATGCGTGCGCGCACATGTGTGTGTGTGCGTGTGTGTGTGTATATGCATGAGTGGGGGTGGGGCAGAGGGAGAGGGAGAGAGAGAATCCCAAGCAGAGTCCCCGCTCAGTGTGGAGGCTTGTGGAGGGCTCCATCTCAAGACCCTGAGATCCTGACCTAAACCAAAATCAAGAGTTGGGTGCTTAACAGACTAAGACACCCAGGTGCCCTGGTAATTTGTATTTTATATTTTTGATGCTATTGTAAGTTTTATCAAAGTTTCCATAGATCTCCTATATGTGATCATTTTGTCTACAAATAAAGGTGGACTTGCTTCTTCTCTAATCCATATGCATTTTATTTCTGCTCATTACTCTTACTATTCTGTCTAGGACTTCATTA
Organism: Spilogale gracilis; assembly: GCA_004023965.1. Taxonomy (NCBI): domain Eukaryota; kingdom Metazoa; phylum Chordata; class Mammalia; order Carnivora; family Mephitidae; genus Spilogale; species Spilogale gracilis. The sequence continues at coordinate 36,391 of PITA01018349.1, forward strand.
CAATGTTGATTAGAAGTTGGGCACCTGGCTGCCTTCGTCTGTTGGAGCATGGGACTCCATCTCAGGGTTGTGAGTTTGAGCTCCACGTGGGGCGTAGAGCCTACCTAAAAAAAAAAAAAAAAAGTGGTGATAGTGAGCATTCTTGCCTCGTTTTCAGTTTTTAGAATTAAAGCATTCAGTCTTTTGCCATGAAGTGTGTGGTAGCTGTAGATTTCTTAGAGTGTACCTCTTTATCAGGTTGAAGAAGTTCCCTTCTTTCCCTGGTACGCCAGGAATCTTTATCCAAGACTTTTTATAATGCATGCATGCATTCTGCTGAAATGAATATATTTTTTTCCTTTTATTCTGGTAATATGGGGAGTCACTTGATTTGTTTTAAAGTGTTTAAGCTTGGTTGTGATATATATTATTTTTACATACTAGGTACACTTTACTAATATTTGAATTTATTGACAAAGATATTCACAGTATTACCTTATTACCCTTTTAATTTTCATAGGCGTTTGTAGTGATAGCCCCTTTTTCAGCTTGCTGTTTGTCATTAACATCTTCTTTCTTGATCAGTTTAACTAGAGGTTTATCAATTTTATTGATTTATTCTTTACAAAGAACAAGTTTTTGGTTTCAGTGATTTTGTACATTTTCTTATATTTCACAGATTTCTTCTGTATTTACTGCTTTCTTCATTCTGTCTATGTTGATTTTAATTTCCTTTCTCTAGATTCTTTTTTTTTTAAAGACATTTATTTTCAGAGAGAGTTGTGAGCACAACATAAGTGGGGGAGGAAGAGAGGGAGAGCATATCCAGCAGACTCTGCACTGAGCATGGATCCTGACGTGGGGCTTGATGACCCTGAGATCATGACCTGAGCGAAATCAAGAGTCTGATGCTTAACCAGCTGAGCCACCCAAGTGCCCCTCTTCCTCTAGATTATTCTCCTCCTCCTCCTCCTTCTTCTTCTTCTTCTTCTTCTTCTTTTTTAAGATTGTATTTATTTATTAGAGAGAGAGCACCAGCAAGGGGAGCAGCAGGTAGAGGGAAAGGGAGAAGCAGGCTTCTTACTGAGCAGAGAGCCAGATGGACATGGGGCTCAGTCCCAGGACCCTGGGATCATGACCTGAGCCTAAGGCATACACTTAACCAACTGAGCCATCCACGTGTCCTATGTATGCTTTTATATTTAAAGCAGGTTTTTTGTAGACAACATATAGCTGTAGTATTTTTGTTTTGTTTATTAAAATCCAGTCTAACAATGTCTCCTTTTTTTTTTTTTTTTTTGATCAGTTGCACCTAACATGATTATCAGTATGGTGGTTAGGTGAAAATATATCATCTTATATGTTTTTCTTTTCCTTCTCTGTTCTTTGTTCATTTCCCCCCACTTTTCTTGCCTTTTTAAAAATTTTACTTTATTTTTAATATTTTATCTATTTATTTGAGAAAACACAAATGGGGGTGAGGGGAGAGGGAGAAGCAGACACCCCGCTGAGCAGGGAGCCCAATGTGGGGCTCCATCGCAGGACCCTGGGATCATCACCTGAACCGAAGTCAGATGCTTAACTGACTAAGCTACACAGGCGCCCCTTTTCTTGCCTTTTTAAAAAATACTAATTGAGTGTCTTTAACACATTTTATTTTGTCTCTGCTCTTGGCTTATAACTTATACCTTTTTATTGATGGTTTATTTGGAGGTTGCCCTTAGGTTAACATTGTATGCTTGATCACTGCCTACCTGCAAATACTATTATAGTATCTTTTATAACTATTATAACATCTTTTACAAGTATACCTACAAGTATACTTCCACTTCTTTGCTATTATCAAGAAATTGAAAAATGAGAAAAAGTCTGTTATATTTACCCACATAATTATACATAGTTAACCGTGTGGTCTGGTATTCCTTTGTATTGTTTTAGATTGTCATCTGGTATTATTTTCATTTTAACCTAAAGAACTTCTTTTATCATTTCTTTTAGTGTAAGTTTGCTGGTAATTTTCTCATCTTTTGTTTGTCTGAAAAAGTATGTATTTCATCCCCATTTTTGAAGAATAGTTTTGCTGGTGTTTCAGCTTTGTAGTTCTTTCAGCTCTTTAAAACCGTGTTTTGTGTTCCGGCTTGTACTTAGTAATAAGGAGTCTGAATTCATTTTTATCTTTGTTTTTTTGAACATAATATGTCTTTTTCCTTAGGCAGTCTTAAGATTATCTCTTTAACATTGGCTTTTACTGATTTGATTATAATATGCCTTCCTGTATGATTTTGAGGATTATCCTGCTTGGATTTGTTGAGTTTCTAGGACCTGTGGATTTATAATTTTCATCAAATTTGGAAGATTTTTGGCTATTATTTGGTCCAATATTTATACATATATATATATACATATATACACATATATATATATACATATAAGGCACATATATTATGTATGTATATATACATATATACACAGATGTGTCTATATATATGTATATATATATAGAGAGAGAGAGAGAGAGAGAGAGAAAGAAAGCTTGCATGCCTGAGCTGGTGGTAAGGGGCGTGGGGGAGAGGGGCAGAGGGAGAGGGAGAGAGAGAATCTTAAGTAGGCTCCATGCACAGCACAGAGCCCAGTGTAGGGCTTGATCTCATGACCCTGAGATCAGGACCTGAGCTCAATTCAAGAGTTGGACACCTAACTGACTGAGCCACCCAAGCGCCCCAGTAAAATATTTAAAAATATTTCCTCCTCCTCTTCCGAGACTCCAGTTATACATATTCAAGAACTTGATTTATTGGGATGTTAGGGGGTATCCTTAGCGTGTGTCTGCCACAACTCCCCAAAGCAGAGGCCTGGTGACCTTCCTACTGTGTCAGTAGCCATTACCGTCCACCTACTACAGGTAATAAGGTCCATTTGTGCCTTTACAGATAACCTTTGTTTTATGACAAAATATATAATTTGGAATTTCCTCATACTAAGCATCTCATCTTAGTGGATAGATTAAGATGAAAATCTTCCATAGGATATACCTGTAAGACTGAAAGAAATTCTCATTTAATGACATAGATAGTTGATAGTAGCAAATGCTTCATTATGTAGTTGAATATGACATTAATTCTCCTGCTGTGCTTTGTCAAATTACTCTTATTCTTCAGTGCAGGAATCACAGCCATGGCCCCCACCCTCCAGGATTTGGTCGACATGGAATCTGTGTGTCTGAAAGCAAAGAACTTGCGAAAGCGAGAGAAGCTCTTCCTCTTATAGAGGACTCGAGTAACTGTGACATTGTAAAAGCTACCCAGTAAGTCTCCCCAGTGTTCCATTTTCTCCTGTGTTCTGTTGAATTGTATTAACATTTGTGCATTTCATGGCAGCCCAGTGTATACCTTCCTCCCTTCATATTTGAGCGCTGGCATGTTTGTCCTGCCGACATCAGAGCACTTAATGCAGTGCACCTTATTAGCTGTTAATTCCCATTAAATCTTAGCAAAAACGTCGTTTTTATGCTTGTTGTCCCACTGCTTTTGCATAGTTCTTGTCTTGTATCAGGTGCTGGATAAATCTTTGTTGAGTGAATGAATGATTATAAATGATATTAAAACCATGAATTTGAAACACAAATATGAGTTTTTAAAAAATGTACTACAACCTAAATAGGTCAGTGGGTTGAAAACATATCAGCTCACACATTTATGGATATTTTAAACAGTTATTTATTGAGTACTTTCTAGGTACCTATTGTGCTGGAGGCACTGGAAGAACATCAGTAAAGTAAAATAGGTTCTCTGACCACTTGAAACATACAGTGGGTTATTTGCTTGCATTGGAAATGGAAAGTTGTTTTGAAAGTTTCCTCTTAAAATCTCCATATGTGGGTCTTTGCATTAAATCATTTCTAACATTTTCAACAAACAATCCTAAAATTTATATGGAACCAAAAAAGACCCCGAATCGCTAAGGAATTGCTGAAGAAGAAAAGCAAAGCTGGGGGCATCTCATTACCTGACTTCAGGCTTTATTACAAAGCCGTGATTACCAAGACAGCATGGTACTGGCATAAAAACAGAGAAACAGACCAATGGAACAGGGTGGAGAGCCCACATAT
>PITA01018350.1:0-26896 GCA_004023965.1 Spilogale gracilis
AACTTGTTGTTTTCTGTCTTGTTAATTTTGGCCATTCTGACTGGTGTAAGGTGGTATCTCAGTGTGGTTTTGATTTGAATTTCCCTGATAGCTAGTGACGCTGAACATTTTTTCATGTGTCTGTTAGCCATTTGTGTATCTTCTACGGAGAAGTGCCTCTTCATGTCTCTTGCCCATTTTTTGATGTGTTCATCTTCTTGTTGGGTGTTGAGTTTGAGTAGTTCTTTATAGATTTTGGATACCAACCCTTTGTCTGTAGTGTCATTTGCAAATATCTTCTGCCATTCTGTGGGTTGCCTCTTTGTGTTGTTGACTGTTTCCTTTGCTGTACAGAAGCTTTTTATTTTAATGAAGTCCCAGAAGTTCATTTTCGCTTTTGTCTCCTTTGTCTTTGGAGACGTGTCTTGAAAGAAGTTGCTGTGGCCGATGCCAAAGAGGTTACTGCCTATGTTCTCTTCCAGGATTTTGATGGATTCCTTCCTCACCTTGAGGTCTTTCATCCATTTTGAGTTTGCCTTTGTGTGTGGTGTAAGAGAATGGTCTAGTTTCATTCTTCTATATGTAGGTGTTCAATTTTCCCAGCACCATTTATTGAAGAGACTGTCCTTTTTCCACTGGATGTTTTTTCCTGCTTTGTCAAAGATGATTTGACCATAGATTTGTGGGTCCATATGTGGGCTCTCCACTCTGTTCCATTGGTCTATTTCTCTGTTTTTGTGCCAGTACCATGCTGTCTTGGTAATCGCAGCTTTGTAATAAAGCCTGAAGTCCGGTAATGAGATGCCCCCAGCTTTGCATTTCTTCTTCAGCAATTCCTTAGCGATTCAGGGTCTTTTTTGGTTCCATATAAATTTTTGGATTGTTTGTTCCAACGTTTTGAAGAATGTTGGTGGAATTTTGATCGGAATGGCATTGAAAGTGTAGATTTCTCTGGGCAGTATAGACAATTTGACAATGTTTATTCTTCCGATCCATGAGCATGGAATGCTCTTCCATCTTTTTGTGTCTTCTTCAATTTTGTTCATGAGTGTTCTGTAGTTCCTTGAGTACAGATCCTTGACTTCTTTGGTTAGGTTTATTCCTAAGTATCTTATAGTTTTGGTGCTATAGTAAATGGAATCGATTCTCTGATTTCCCTTTCTATTTTTTTTGTTAGTGTATAAGAATGCAACTGATTTATGTGCATTGATATTTTATCTTGCCACATTACCAAATTGTTGTATGTGATCTAGTAGTTTGGGGGTAGAGTCTTTTGGGTTTTCCACATATAGTATCATGTCATCTGCAAAGAGAGAGAGTTTGACTTCCTCTTTGCCAAGCTGGATACAATCTTTTTAATGTATTGTTGGATCCTGTTAGCAAGGATCTTTTTGAGAATCTTGGCATCCGTATTCATCAGCGATATTGGTCTGAAGTTCTCCTTTTTGATGGGGTCTTTGTCTGGTTTGGGGATTAGAGTGATGCTGGCTTCATAGAAAGAGACTGGAAGTTTTCCTTCCTTTTCTATTTTTTGAAAGAGCTTCAGGAGAATAGGTGTTCTTTCATCCTTGAATGTTTGGTAGAATTCCCCAGGGAATCTGTCTGGGCCTGGACTCTTGTTTTTGGGGAGGTTTTTGATCACTGCTTCAATCTCTTTACTAGATATAGGTCTATTCAGATTGTCAATGTCTTCCTGTTTCAGTCTTTGTAGTTTATAGGTTTCTAGGAATGTGTCCATCTCTTCTAGGTTGTTAAACATATTGGCATATAATTGTTGATAGTAATTTTTGATGATTGTTTCTATTTCCTTGGTGTTAGTCGTGATCTCTCCCATTTCATTCATGATTTTATTTATTTGGGTCTTCTCCGTTTTCTTTTGGATTAGTTTGGCCAATGGTTTATCTATCTTTTTGATTCTTTCAAAGAACCAGCTTCTGTTTTTTTGATGCATTCTACTGTATCTCTAGTTTCTGATTCATTCATATCTACTCTAATCCTTATTACTTCCCACCTTGTGTGGTTGGTTGGTTTAATTTTTTGTTGATATTCCAGTTCTGTAAGGGTAATGAGAGTTGGTGTATTCGGGATTTTTCAATTTTTTTGAGTGAGGCTTGGATGGCTATGAATTTCCCCCTGAGGACTGCCTTGGCTGTATCCCATAGGTTTTGGATCGATGTATCTTTATTCTCATTGGTTTCTGTGAAGTGTTTCAGTTCTCCTTTGATTTCTTGGTTGATCCACATATTCTTGAGCAGGATCGTCTTTAGCTTCCAAGTGTTTGATTTTCTCCTCAACTTTTTATGGTGGTTGAGTTCCAGTTTCACAGCATTGTGGTCAGAGAATATGCAGGGAATAATTTCTATCTTCTGGTATTGGTTGAGCCCTGATTTGTGACCTAGTATGTGGTCTATTCTGGAGAAAGTTCCATGTGCACTTGAGAAGAATGAGTATTCTGCTGTTTTAGGGTGAAATGTTCTGTATATATCTATGAGGTCCGTCTGATCCAATGTGTCATTCAAGGCTCTTGATTCCTTGTTGATTTTCTCTTTAGATGATCTGTCCATTGCTGAGAGTGGTGTGTGAAGATCTCCTACAATTAATGTATTTGCATCAATATGACTCTTTATTTTGTTTAACAGTTGGCTTATGTATTTGGCACTCCCATGTTGGGGGCATAAATATTTACAATTGTTAGATCTTCTTGAGGTATAGACCCTTTAAGAATGATGTAGTGTCCTTCTCTGTCTCTGACTACAGTCTTTAGACTAATATCCAAATTGTCTGATATGAGCATTGCTACCCTGGTTTTCTTTTGGGTTCCATTGGCATGAAAGATGGTCTTCCATCCCGTCACTTTCAATATGGAAGTGTCTTTAGATTCCAGATGAGTCTCTTGTAAACAGCATATGGATGGGTCCTGTCGTTTTATCCAGTCTGCAACCCTGTGTTATTGGAACATTTAGGCCGTTCACATTGAGAGTGATTATTGACAAATACATTTGTATTGACATCATGTTGCCTATGGAGTTCATGTTTCTATAGATTACCTCTGTAAATTTCTGTTCTCTGTCGGTCTCAGGTTCGTTTCTCCTCTATAGAACCCCTCTTAGCATTTCTTGTAGTGCTGGCTTGGTGGTTGCATAATCTTTTAGACCTTGGCGGTCTTGGAAGCTCTTTATTTCTCCTTCCATTTTGGAAGCCAACCTTGCTGGGTACATTATCCTGGTTGCATATTTTTGTCATGTAACTTCCTGAATATGTCTTGCCAGCCCTTTCTGGCTTGCCAGGTTTCTATGGAAAGGTCTGACGTTATTCTGATGGTCCTCCCTCTATAGGTAAGGGATCGCTTTCTCCTATCTGCCCTTAAGACGTATTCTTTGGTTTTATGATTCAAGAATTTTACTGTTATGTGCCTGGAGGTTTTTCTGGCCTCATTGATCTTGGGGGTGTCCTCTCTCCTTCTAGGATGTGAACATTTGTTTCATTCCCCAGATTTGGGAAATTTTATCCATTATTTGTTCAACAATATTTTCTAGGCTTCTCTCTCTCCCAATTCCTTCGGGGATTCCTATAATTCTGTATTGGAGCGTTTCATGGCATCATTCATTTTCCTTATTCTGTTTTCTTGGGATTTTAGCTGTTTGCTCCAAGACTTCTCTTGCTCCCCCTTCTTATTCCGTGTGTCTTCTAAATCACTGATACGATCTTCAGCTTCACTTACTCTGGCTTTTAGCATATTTAAATTAGATTGCATATCATCTATAGCCTTTCTAACCTCAGCTTTCACTTCTGTTACTATGGCTTCCACTTTGAGACTAATGTTCTTTTTTTTTTAAAGATTTTTATTTATTTGATAGAGAGAAACACAGTGAGAGAGGGAACACAAGCAGGGGTAGTGAGAGAGGGAGAAGCAGGTTTCCTGCCAAGCAGGAAGCCCAATTTGGGACTCCATCCCAGGTCTCCGGGATCATGACCTGAGCTGAAGGCAGTCGCCTAACCACCTGAGCCACCCAGGCGTCCCGAGACTAATGTTATTTTCTAAATTAACTATTTCTTGGACTATTGCTGCCCTAAATTCCATTTCTGTCATATTGTTTATGTTCATTTCCAGTAATTCTGTGACCTAGGTTGCAGTCTCGGGGTTCTTCTGTTGGATGTTCTTTTTCCGAGTCATTGTAGCGAGGAGTGGTTGAGGTGGTGTATGGCTAAATATATCAGCCACTATCTAGGTGGATTGGTCATTGGAAGGTTTTGGAGCAACCAGAATTCACCACCGAAAAAGGAGGAGAAAGAAAAAAAGAAAACGGAAGAGAGGAAGCAAGAAAAGAAACCCCTGCCAGAGTGGGGCCCGGTGGTAGGATTTATATGGTACAAAACTGTTACAGGGTAAAGAAAAGGGTTATCAAGGGTGAATGAAGTGATCAAAAAGCAAAGCCCAACCTATATGACCCCCAAAACCCGTATTTATATAATACAAAAGCAAAGACAATTACACAGACACAGTGACAAACTAGAGTGGGAAGGTGAAGGTAGACACTCCTTGTGGGCAAGGAATGCGTTTCAGACGCTCCCGAGTTTGTCTTGTTATTATTGTTGGAGGAGCCCACTTTCAAAATATATAGGGGGATTTGAACTGGTTGTATATAAGGGTAGTATTGAATAAGGATGTGGGATTGACTTGAGGCTTATAACTACATCTACACATAAAAGAGAGAATAAAGGAAAGAGGAGAGAAGAAAGGGAAAAACAGAGAAAGCAAACAGAGAAACAAGAGGCAACAACAAGAGCAGAAAATATAGGAATGTGTTTGAAAAAATTTCAAGGTAAAAAAAGTTATGGGGTGTTGTATTGAGTATCACGTTGTGATAAAAAAGGGGTTAAAAATTAAAAGAAGAAAAACTGTGAGAATATATTTTTAAGCTTAGAATGGAAGCTTTAAAAGTAAAAATAGAAAAAAGTTTAAAAATGTAAATAAGGTGGAAAACTGTATCAGTAAGGTATAGGGCTTTTGGTACTTGTAGTCGGTACCAGTAGTTTAATAAATTGCCTTTCCCCCGATTTGGGGTTTAGCATTGGAGTGTTGTCCTCCTGAGCTTCTGGCTTGCTTTCTGGGGGCGGGGTCTGAGGAGCTGTTTTCAGTCTCTTCAGCCTGGGCTGCATCTCTCCTCCCCCTTGCTAGAGGCTGGTCTCAATGGTAACCAGGTTATCAGGTTATAGTTCTCTGGTGGCGGAGCGTTGTTCTTTTACATCCTTTTTCAGCTGCTGAGGAAATCATGTCAGAGCAAGATGTCTGCGCCCAGACCTTCTTCCCAGAGAGAGCCTTTACATAGAGAGGGGCTCTTTCCAGCCTCCCGGTTGACAGCCTGTCCCAGCCGGGCTGGCGCAGGTGTTGTATTGATTTTTGCCCACACCCCCGCTTGTCGCTTCACTCCCACACCTCAAAACCACAATTCCTTTTGGATCGCATGACCTTGTCTGTGCCCCGGGACCCGAGGTCTCTCCGGTCCCATGCAAGTCTGTAAAATCGCCTTCCCTGGGGGGTCCGCGCCTGGCCCATGGGGTGGAGAGAATCGGGAGAGAAAGACAGCGTCGGAAAAATAGAATCCACGCCCGCCACTCTCGCTGAGATCCCCCGTGCCGCGAAGCCCTGCTTCTTTGGCTTAAGCAGTGGAGGGATAGACCTTGTACCCCAGCCCCTCTAAGTTCCCTGGAGCTGCGGGGCACTTCCTCTTCCTGCAGATTCCCATCTCTCTGCTGCCGTGGAGGAAAAACTGTTTTTGCACCTCACAGGGCACTCTCTGTCCCTGCGGGTCCCCGTCTCCCCGCTCCGGTGGTGGCAGTGGCGGCGAAAAAAAGTCTCCTTGCCTTGCTGCAGCCTCTGCTGTGCTCCCATTTCTGTCTTGCCCTGATTCAGACTGTAATCTGCTGTTATTCCTCACTCACAGAGCTCTTTCGTGTTGGGGTATTTTCTTTCAATGGTTCACTCTGCGGGCTTCCTTCCCCACTCCCCTGTCTCTGGGGGCAAGCCTCCAGTCCCTCTCACTTGTTTCTACCTTTTTGCGGATGGTCTTTGTCTCCCGTGGTGATCCAGAAGTGCAACATATCACATTTCAGGCTGATTTCTTGGGTGCTCACAGTGGTCCTGTAGTGGTTTTTTTTTTTTTTTGCTGGAATTGAGTGCACTTCCGGGAACTCCCCAAAATGCAGTCACCTGGCCTTCCACCATCTTCTTCCTGGTGGTGGGTATTGAGGGCAAGTATCTCATAGAGCACTGGGTGTGGGGCATAAACAATGAATCTTGGAACACTGAAAACATAAAAAAGTCCTCATTATTGTATGGTTTCACTTATATGTGGAACATAAGGAATAGCATGGAGGACATTAGGAAAAGCAAGGGAAAAATGAAGGGGGGAAATCAGAGGGGGAGATGAACCATGAAAGACTATGGACTCTGGGAAACAAACTGAGGGTTTCAGAGGGCTGGGGGGTGGGGGGATGGGTGAGCCTGGTGATGGGTATTAAGGAGAGCACGTGTTGCAAGGAACACTGGGTGTTATATGCAAACAATGAATCATGGAACACTATATCAAAAACTAATGAAGTGCTGTATGATGACTAACATAACAAAATCTAAAAAAAGAAAAAAAAGTGCTAGGGGCAGTTCTCCATAACTTTTACATGCTAATGTTGAAATAATGAGCTGGAATGTGTATCTGCTTTTAATAAATACAAAATTTAGAAAGCAAAAACAACAACAACAACAACAACAACAACAACAACAAAACCCTCTACAGATGTTGCCTTTAACTGTACTCACGAAACATGAAGAACAAACCCTTCTTCTACTAGTAATATTAGGTGTCAGCCTGTCTATAAAGAAAAGCCACTGCATAAATTAGAAGTTGTAAGTTTATACGAAAGATGCGATTGTAAATTAGTTGCTAAGTTATTGTAAATTAAATTCAGTATTAAATTAACAATTTCATAGTTGTATGGAATATCAAAATTGGAGGAAATCTCAGATGGCTTAGTTCAGGAATCAGCAGACTTTTGTAAAGGGTGTATCTAAATATCCCACAGTACCAAAAATGTCTGCTTTTCCTATATTTGGCTCCTTAATTTACCTTGTAAGTTTCCATGCATGCTCCTTCCTTCTGTTTAATTTTTTTAATGCAGTACCTAGCACTCTTTTATATAATAAATACCTAACACTAAAACAATGAACTATTAGCTATATTCATGGTGATCAGGAATTCTCAGAAATACATGAAACCCATAAAATATTAAGTCCCATTTCACCTTCCCACTCGCCAACTATATTCACTAACATAGTAAAATTAGTTGCTTATCCTTTCTTTTACCTCACTTTAGCCCACTGGTAGTGGGGGAGCAGAAACATGACCATAGGTCTAAAATCCAGAGGAAGAAGAAAGTTTAGGCATTGAAAATCTGGGAATCAAATTTTCAATTATAGAATAATTAGGAATTGACTAAATTGACTAAATAATTAGAAATTGACTTGGTTGAGTCAATTTTTCCCCCAGCTGACTTTCATTCCTGATAAAACTCTGTTGAGAATACTTTCTTAAGCACATCGCTCAAAAAGAATGAAAAGAACAGTTTTCAAGATTTGTTGCTGAATGTTCTCAAAAATTATATTTCTGTTCAGGAGTTTGGTTTTCCTAAGATACTGCCATTTCTCCTAATTTCTCTGATTTAGTAAAAAGAAAAAGTGAAAAGTAAAAAATAATTTAGTGGAGCTTTCATACTGATTTCAAATAGTCATGCCTTTCTATGGTTTTAAAGATAGTAACATTCCTCTTCATATCTTAAGATCACATGAAATTCATCAATGTATCCTTTAACCTGTAGTTCAGAACACCATTTGTTTGTATGCTCTCTGCATCCATTTGTGTAGCTATTTTAATTTAATGTTTGAGTTAATGGTTTATGAAAGTAATAATTAACATGTCCATCTCTAATAACATATTTGGTAGCAATTTTGAGTGAACTTCCCAGTTAACAATGAAAAGTTTTCAGGCCATGGTAACAAGGGTTCATTGAAAAGATTTCATAGTAAGTAATATCATTCATTCAATAAATAGTATGGGGGGAAATGTGAAAATGTGAGGACACAGGGAGAATACAGCCATGTGATGACAGAGGCAGAGATTGAGGTATTGGCATCCACAAGCCAAGGAATGTCTGGGACTACCCAAAGTTGGAAGGGACAAGAAAGAATTCTCCTCCAGTGGTTTTAAAAGGATGATGACCTTCCTAACACCTTTATTTTAGACCCTAGCCTTCAGAACTATGATGAAATTCTGGTACAGAGAGGTTGGCAATAAGCCCAGAGTTAGGCAACTGATGCCAAGGAGAGGTAGGATCTATTCCTCATCTCAGCTAACCAATGGATCTTCAGTTTTGTTGGAGTAAAGAAGTGTTTATCAACTCCTTCAGCTCTTCAATATATTTGAAGAATCTGGGGAAATTGAAGAACTCAAGCTTAATGGGTAAGATCTTCTAAGGATGTGGTCAGGGTATGAGGAGAAAACACTGGAGGATTCTATTTTTAGTCCATTCAGACAGCATCATACTGCAAAGTTAATTAGGGTGAATAATGAATAGGGTGTGAGAATATCAATTAAAATGAGAAATCCAATGTCATCTCGAGTTTTATTACATTTAATATTTTAATTCAATCAGTAATCTATACAGTTCAGCTGTCCAAAGACAATAAATCTCAAAACAAAACAAAACAAAAATCCAGGATTTGTAGATGGTGATTTAAATTTTTTCACAACTTCTCTTAATAAGGTCATATGGGAACTACTTCTTCATATATGGCCTCTTAGGATCCTAATCCCAGGTCTAAGAACTACAAGGATTCCCTACATTACGTATTTGTGGAAGATAAGAAGGTTATAATAAGATTAATATTTGTTGGGTGCCTGGGTGGCTCAGTGGGTTAAAGCCTCTGCCTTCGGCTCAGGTCATGATGAAGTCCCACTTGTTTATTTTTGCTTTTGTTGCCCAAACTTTTGGTGTTGTATCCAAAAAATTATTTGCAAGACCAATATCAGGGAGATTTCTCCTTGTGTTTTCTTCTAGCAGTTCTATGGTTATAAATCTTCCATTTAAGTCTTTAATCCACCTTAAACTGATTATTTTGTATGGTCCAATTTTATTCTTTTGTATGTGGATATTCAGTTTTCCCAGCACCATTTGAAGAGACTATCTTTCCCTATTGTATGTTATTTTTTGTAGTATTGTTTGCTATAATACTGCAAACAACCTAAATGTACAATATGGGAGTATATACATAAACTGAGGTTAAAGCTGTGCAATGAAAATTACACAGAGGTTAAGAAGAATGAGATAGTTTTATCAATAGATCTTTAGGATATAATTTTAAGGGTATGTTTCTTTTTATTTATTTATTTTTTAAAAGATTTTCTTTATTTATTTGACAGAGAGATCACAAGTAAGCAGAGAGGCAGGCAGAGAGAGAGGAGGATGCAGGTTCCCCACTGAGCAGAGAGCCCGATGTGGGCCTCGATCCCAGGACCCTGAGATCATGACCTGAGCCGAAGGCAGAGGCTTTAACCCACTGGGCCACCCAGGCGCCCCTTTTTATTTATTTTTTATAATAATTTATTTTATGGGGTGCCTGGGTGGCTCAGTTGGTTAAGCAACTGCCTTCAACTCAGGTCATGATCCCGGGTCTTCGGGATCGAGTCCCACATCAGGCTCCCTGCTCGGCGGGAGGCCTGCTTCTCCCTCTCTCACTCCCCCTGCTTGTGTTCCTTCTCTGGCTGTGTTTATCTCTGTCAAATAAATAAAATCTTAAAAAAAAAAAAAAAAGACTGCCTTCGGCTCAGGTCATGATCCTGGAGAGACCCGGGATTGAGCCCTGCACTGGGCTGCCTGCTCAGCAGGAAGCCTGCTTCTCCCTCTCTCACTCCCCTTGCTTGGGTTCCCTCTCTGGCTATGTTTCTCTCTGTCAAATAAATAAAATCTTAAAAAATTTTTATTTTATTTTTCAGTGTTCCAAGATTCATTGTTTATGCCCCACACCCAGTGCTCCATGCAATATGTGTCCTCCTTAATACCCACCACCAGACTCACGTGTTCCCCCACCCCCTCCCTTCCAAAAGCCTTAGTTTGTCATTATTGCATATTCTTAACACCCTTGTTGAAAATTCATTGACCATACATGCTTGGGTTTATTTCCAGGCCCTCTATTCCATTCTACTGATTTATGTGTCTGTTTCTATTGCAGTACTGTACTATTTTGATTACTATAGAGATTCATAACATAATTTGAGATCAGGAAATATGATGCTTCCAACTTTGTTCATTTTTTTCAATATTACTTTGGATATTCAGGGTATTTTGTAGTTCCATACAAATTTTAGGTTTGTTCTATTTCTTTAAAAAATGCCATTGGCATTTTGTTATGGATTGCATTGAATCTATAGACCACTTTGGGTAGTATGAACATTTTTTAAAAATTTTTATTACATTATTTTTCAATGTTCCAAGATTCATTGTTTATGCCCCACACCCAGTGCTCCACGCAATATGTGCCTTGAATACCCATAACCAGGCTCACCCATCCCTTAGCCCCCCTCCCTTCCAAGACTCTCAGTTTGTTTATGAGTCCAAAGTCTCTCATGTTTTATCTCCCTCCATGATTTACCCCAATTAACACTTCCTTTTCTTCTCCTACTGTCCTCCATATTACACCTTATGCTCCACAAGTGAAACCATATGTCATTTGGACTTTCTCTGTTTGGCTTATTTCACTCAGCATAATCTCCTCCAATCTGGACCATGTTGCTACAAAAGTTGGATATTCATCCTTTCTGATGGAGGCATAATATTACATTGTATATATGGACCATATCTTCTTTATCAATTCATGTGTTGAAGGGCATCTTGGTTCTTTCCACATTTTGGTGATTGTGATCTTTGCTGCTATGAATGTTGGGGGTACATATGACTCTTCTTTTTACTACATATGTATCTTTGGAAATACCCAGTAGTGCAATTGCAGGGTCATATGGTAGCTCTATTTTTAATTTTTTGAGGAATCTCCACACTCTTTTCCAAAGTGGCAGCACCAACTTGCATTCCCACCAATAGTGTAAGAGGGTTCCCCTTTCTCCACATCCTCTCCAACACTTGTGATTTCCTGTCCTGTTAATTTTGGCCATTCTGACCGGTGTAAGGTGGTATCTCAGTGTGGTTTTGATTTGAATTTCCCTGATGGCTAATGATGATGAACATTTTTTCATGTGTCTCTTATCCATTTGTATATCTTGTATGGAAAAGTGTCTGTTTATGTCTTCTGCCCATTTTTTGACATGATTATCTTTCTTTTGGGTTTCAGTTTTAGAAGCCCTTTACAGATCTTGGATATCAGCCCTTTGTCTGTAGTGTCATTTGTGAATATCTTCTCCCATTCCATGGGTTGCCTCTTTGTTTTGTTGACTGTTTCCATTGCTGTGCAGAAGCTTTCTATTTTGATGAAGTTCTAAAAGTTCATTTTTGCTTTTGTCCCCTTTGCCTTTGGAGATGGGTCTTGAAAGAAGTTGCTGTGGCCAATGTCAAAAAAGTTACTGCCTATGTTCTCCTCTAGGATTTTGATAGATTCCTGTCTCATGTTGAGGTCTTTCATCCATTTCGAGTTTATCTTTGTGTGTGGTGTAAGAGAATGATCTATTTTCATTCTTCTGTATGTAGCTGTCCAATTCCCAACACCATTTATTGAAGAGACTGTCTTTTTTCTACTGGACATTTTTTCCTGCTTTGTAGAAGATCATTTGACCATAGAGGTGTGGGTTCATATCTGGACTCTCTACACTGTTCCACTGGTCTATGTGTCTGTTTTTGTGCCAGTACCATGCTGTCTTGGTGATCACAGATATGTAATAAAGCTTGATATTAGGCAATGTGATGCCCGCAGCTTTGTTTTTCTTTTTCAACATTTCCTTAGCAGTTCGGTTTTTTTTCTGGTTCCATATAAATGACACATTGGACCAGATGGATTTCATAGATATATTCAGAACATTCCACCATACAACAACAAAATACTCATTCTTCTCAAGTGCACATGGAACTTTCTCCAGAATAGGCCACATACTAGGTCACAAATCAGCGCTCAACTGATACCGAAAGACTGAGATTATTCCCTGCATATTCTCTGATTACAATGCCTTGATACTGGAACTTAACCACAACAAAAAGTTCAGAAGGAATTCAAACACTTGGAAGCTAAAGACCGTCCTCCTCAAGAATGTTTGGATCAACCAGGAAATCAAAGAAGAACTTAAAGATTTCATGGAAACCAATGAGAATGAAGATACATCGATCCCAAACCTATGGGATATGGCAAAGGTGGTCCTAAGGGGGAAATACGTACCCATCCAAGTCTCTCTCAAAAATATGGAAAAATCCCTAAAACACCAACTCTCTTTACATCTTAAAGAACTGGAAAATGAACAACAAATTAAGCCAAGCCCACACACAAGACAGGAAATAATTAAGATTAGAGCAGAGATGAACGAATTAGAAACTAGAGATACAGTAGAACACATCGACAGAACTAGAATCTGGCTCTTTGAAAGAATTAATAAGATCAATAAACGATTGGCCAAACTAATCCAAAACTAAAGGGAGAGGTCTCAAATTAATAAAATTATGAATGAAAGGGGAGAGATCACAACAACCACCAAGGAAATAGAAACAATCATCAGAAATTCCTATCAACAGTGACATGCCAATAAGTTAAACAACCTAAAGATATGGAAGCATTCCTGGAAACCTATAAACTTCCAAGACTGAAACAGGAGAAACTGACAATCTGAATAGTAGCAAGATTAAAGCAGTGATCAAAAACCTCCTCAAAAAACAAGAGCCTAGGACCTGACAGACTCCCTGGGAAATTCTACCAAACATTCAAAGAAGAAATAATACCTATTCTCCTGAAGCTGTTTCAAAAAATAGAAACAGAAGGAAAACTTCCAGACTCCTTGTATGAAGCCAGCATTACTTTAATTCCCAAACCAGACAAAGACCCCATCAAAAAGGAGAATTTCAGACCAATATCCCTGATGAATATGGATGCCAAGATTCTCAACAAGATCCTATCTAATAGGATCCAATAGTACATTAAAAAGATTATCCACCTCGACCAGGTGGGATTTATCTCTGGGATGCAAGTGTGGCTTAACATTCACAAATCAATCAGTGTGATAGAACCAATCAATAAGAGAAGAGAGAAGAACCACATGGTCCTCTCAATTGATGCAGAAAAAACATTTGAGAAAATACAGCAATTGTTCCTGATTAAAACTCTTCAAAGTACAGGGGTAGAGGGACATTCCTCAACCTCATAAAATCTATCTATGAAAAACCCACAGTGAATATCATTCTCAATGGGCTAGTATGAACATTGTAACAATATTCTTGCATTGCATAAGCATGGGGTATCTATGTTTAGTTGTACCTTCTACAGTTTCTTTCATCAATGTTTGTTTTCAGCATACCTTGGTTAAATTTATTCCTGAGTATTTTATTTTTTTGATGCTACTGTAAATGGGATTGTTTCCTTGATTTACTTTTTGGATACATCATTTTTGGTATAAAGAAATGCAATTGATTTTTGCATGTGGACTTTGTATCCCCCAACTTTACTGAATTTGCTTATTAGTTCTAAGAGTTTTTTGTTGTTGTTTAATGAAGTCTTTAGAGTTTTCTACATATGGGATCATGTAATCTGCAAAAAGATAATTTTATTTCTTCTTTTCAGAATTGGATGCTTTTATTGTCTAATTGCTCTTGCTAGCTCTTCCAGTACTATGTTGACTAAAAGTGGTGAAAATGAGAATCCTTGCCTTGTAACCAGATCTTAGAGGTAAAATTATTCTGTTTTTTCCCCATTGATTATATTATTTATACGGCTTTCATAAGTAGCCTCTATTGTTTTAAGGCAAGTTCCTTCCATACCCATTTTGTTGAGAGTTTTATCATGAATTATTATTCAACCTACCAAATGCTTTTTCTACATCTATTAAGATTATCATATATTTTTATCTTTTATTTTATTAATGGGGTGTATCATATTGATTTGCATATATTTAACTCTGCATCTCAAGTTTAAATATCACTTGGTCATGGTGTATAATCTTTTTAATGTGTTGTTAAATTTGGTCTGCTGGTATTTTACTGAGGATTTTTGCATCTATATTCATCAGAGATATTGGCCTGTAGTTTTATTTTTTATTTTTTAAGATTTTATTTATTTATTTGACAGAGGGAGACATCCAGAGAGGGAACACAAGCAAGGGAAGTGGGAGAGGTAGAAGCAGGCTTCCCACCGAGCAGGGTGCCCAATGTTGGGCTTGATCCCAGGACTCTGGGATCATGGCCTGAACTGAAGACAGATGCTTAATGATTGAACCACCCAGGTGCCCTGGCCTATAGTTTTATTGTAATCTTTTTCTGACTTTGGTATCAGGGTGATGCTGTCCTCATAAAATGAGTTTGGAAGTATTCCTTTTACAATTTTTTTGGAAGAGCTTGAGAAGGATTGATATTAATTCTTTTAAAGTGTGTTAAAATTCAGTTGCAAAGCCACTTAATCCTGGGATTTTCCTTATTGGGAGAGTTTTAAATTACTACTTCAATCCTCTTGTTATTGGTCTGTTCATGCTTTCTATTTCTTCTTGATTCAGTCTTGGTAAGTTGTATGTTTCTAGAAATTTATCCATTTATTCCATGTTATGTAATTTGTTGACATGTAATTGTTCATAATAGTCCCTGATGGTCATTTTTATTCCTCAAGCATCCATTGCAATGTCTCTTCTTTCATGCCTGCTTTTGTTTATTTGAGAATTCTGTTTTTATTCTTAGTCTAACTATGCCTGTTTTGTTTATTAAAAAAAAAGACCCAAATCTTAGTTTTGTTGATTTTTTTTCTATTTTCCCCCCTATTATCTCTGATTTTCCTTCCTTCTTCTAACTTTGGGCTTAGTTTGTTCTTCTTTTCTAGTTCCTTGAGGTGTAAAATTGGGCTGTTTATAAGATATTTTTCTTTTTTAATGTAGGCTTTTATCACAATAAATTTTCCATTAGTACTGCTTTTGCTGCTTCCCATACATCTTGGTATGTTGTATTTTTTTCTCTAGATATTATTTAAATTCTCTTTTGATTTTCTATTTGAACCATTGGTTTTTCAAGTATATATTATTCAGTTTTATTTATTTGAATTTTCCCACTTTCTTGCTGTTATTGATTTCTAATTTCATTCCATTGTGGTTGGAAAGTTAACTTAGTGTGACTTTGATCTTAAATTTGTTAAGAGATGTTTCATAACAGCATGTGATCTATCCTGAAGATGTTCTATGTGCATTTAAGAAAGATGTGTATTCTACTGTTAGGTGAAAAATTCTATATTGTCTATTAGGTACATTTGGTGTTAAGTCACCTATTTATTTATTCATTTTCTGTCTAGATGTTATATCTATTATTGAAAAGGGGTACTGAAATCTAATACAATTATTGCATTTCTGTCAACTTCTCCTTTCAGATCTATCAATATTTGCTTTATATACTTAGACGCCCTGATGTTTGGTGCATATGTATTTGCCTTTGTTATATCTTCCTGTTGAATTGATCCATTTGTCATTCTATATTGACTTTTGTTTCTCGAGATAGTTTTTGACCTAAAGTGTATTTTGCCTGATATAAGTATAGCCACTACTGCTCTGTTTTGGTTGCTTACTATTTGCATGGAATATTTCTTTCCTTCCCTTTACCTTTAACCTATGTATGTCCTTGAATCTGCAATGAGTTTCTTGTAGACATAATATAGTTAGATGTTGATTTTTAATCTACTCAGCCATTCCGTATCTTTTTATTGGGGATTTTACTCCATTTACATTTAAAGTAATTATTGATAAAGAAGGATTTACTATCAACATTTTGTTAACTATTTTTTGTCTTGTAATTATTTTATTCCTCTTTTTTTCTCTTACTGTCTTTCTTTATGTTTCATTTTTGTTGTTGTATTGATAGATTTTGATTCCTTTCTCTTTTCCTCTGTGCAACTTCTATAGGTATTTTCTTTGTGGATACCAAAGTACAGTAATAGATATTTTAATTGTCCAGGACATAAAATAGATATTTTAATTGTTCATGACATATTTCTGTAGATTTTTCTATTCCAGAAACTGGATTGGCAGATGAAAAGGAGGAAAATATTGGGAATTCTGTATGTTGCTTTAGAAGAGAAAATGCACTGGCAAGCATTTCTGTGAACTCTCTGTTCCCCATATTTCATTTTTAACTGGGGTTGTCACAGCATCCAATTTCAACTGAATAATAAGCAAAATTTAATGGGAAATAAGAGAAGACCTGGAGGGGCTGATGAGTAATTATTTTGTTAATTATTCATCTTCATACTTGAGATTTCTAAGCAATTACAGAAGGTTACCCAGTTTAATTTTTCTTCATCTTTCCTGTAAAAACAATGTACAGATTGAGTGGTTCCATCTCATATTGGAAAGTGGGAAGTCTAGCTCAGAGGTTCTCAGAGTGGAATCTGGGGATTCCTGAGATTCTTTTAGAGTTTGTGAGGCCAAATCAGTCTTTATAATTATACTAAAACACTTATTTTTTTCACTTTCATTTTCTTACAAGTATATACTGTTTCCTAAAAGTTATATTATATATGATGGCATTATTATTCTGATACTTAATAGGTATGTACTTGTGTCTAGGATATAAATATGGGTATGTTCATACTTATACAAATGACTCTATTCTCATTACTTCTGTTTTCACACAGGCTATCTATACTTATACCTTCAATAATCTCTGTAATCTAATTTACTAAATCACTATTTTAAAATTCTAGAGTTTTTTTAATGCCTTCATGGAGACACATGAGGTACCTTTTATTTTTCTTGTTTTACAGTTACAGTTTATAAATTTTTTCAAAAACTTCTAAATTTTTTCATTTTATCTAAATTTTATTTTTATTTTAGATTTTAATAATATTAGTACTAAAGCAAAGTTTTACTTATTTTTTATTATACTTAAGAGATGAATCACTGGATTACAATTGGTAGAGTAGAAGAATCACTTTTTAAAAAGATTTTTATTTATTTATTTGAGAGAGAGGAGAGAGAGAGAGTTTGAGTGGGGGAAGAGCAGAGACATAGGGAGAAGTAGACTCCCCTCTGAGCAGGGAACCCAATTTGGGGTTCAACCCCAGGACCTGGAGATCATGACCTGAGCCAAAATCAAATGCTTAGATGACTGAACAAGCCAGGTGCCCCAAAGAATCACTTTCTAAACTCAGAAATGTTCTAACCATTTCTAAAGATGCTGAAAATAATTTTCACCTTGAAACTGACATCACAGTAGAGTTTTTTGACTGAAGGAAGGGAAGACTATACTCCAAATATATTGAAAAACTATAAATCTCAATATGTTGAAAACTATTTCTCTACGCATTATAAATGCTAATAATTCAACTTATTGTGTCTTATGTGACATTGTCAGATAATATTATGATACCAGTAAATAGAAACATCATTTGAATTTGTTTATTTTTTGTTATTATGTTCAGTTAGCCAACATATAGTACCTTAGTTTTTGATGTAATGCTCAATGATTCATTAGTTGTGCATAATACCCAGTGCTCATCACAACACATGCTCTCCTTCATACCCATCATCCAGCTACTGTATCCTCCTGACCCCTCCCTTTGTAACCCTCACTTTGTTTCCCAGAGTCCAGAGTCTCTCATGAGAGTCTCCCTCTCTGATTTTTTCCCATTCAATTTTTCTGACCTTCCCCTGTGGTCCCCTATGCTATTCCTTATGTTACACATATGAGTGAAACCATATGATAGCTGACTTTCTCTGTTTGACTTAATTCACTTAGCATAATACCTTCCAGTTTCATCCGTGTCAGTACAAAATGTAGGTTTTCATCCTTTGTGATGGCTGAGTATTTTTCCATTTTATAAATGAGCTACATCTTCTTTATCCATTCATCTGTTGAAGGACATCTAGGCTCCTTCCACAGTCTGGCTATTGTGGACATTGCTATAATAAACACTGGGGCTCAGGTGCCCCTTCTTTTCACTATATCTGTAACTTTGAGGTAAATACCCAGTATTTCAGTTGCTGGGTTGTAGGGTAGCTGCATCTTTAACATACTGAGGAACCTCCATACTGTTTTCCAGAGTGGCTGCAACAGTGCAAAAGGATTCCTCTTTTTCCACATCCTCACCAACACTTGTTCCCTTTCTTGTTAATTTTAGCCATTCTGCCTGGTGTAAGGTGGTATCTCATTGTGGTTTTGACTTGTATTTCCCTGATGGCTAATGATGTTGAACGTTTTATCATGTGTCTGTTAACCATTTGTATGTCTTCTTTGAAGAAGTGTATATTCATGTATTTAGCCCATTTATTGACTGGATTATTTGTATTTTGGGGTGTTGAGTTTAAGATCCTTATAAGTTTAAAATCTTTATAGATCTTGGATAACACCCTTTGTTATATCATTTGAAGTTATCTTCTCCCATTCCACAGGTTGCCTTTTAGTTTTGCAGACCGTTTCCTTTGCTGTGAAGAAGCTTTTTATCTTTAAGTCCCAGTATTTCACTTTTGCTTTTTGTCTCCCAGGCCTTTAGAAGTGTGTCTAGGAAGTTGTTGTGGCCGAGATCCAAGTTCTCTTCTGGGATTTTGATGGATTCCTGCCTCACATTGAGGTCTGTCATCCATTTTGAGTTTATTTTTGTATGTGATGTAAGAAAATGGTCCAGATTCATTCTTCTGCATGTGTCCAAATTTCCTTTCTGTCCAAATTTCCCAACACAACTTATTGAAGAGACTGTATTTTTCCACTGTATATTCTTTCCTAATTTGTCAAAGAGTAGTTGACCATAGAGTTCAGGATCCATTTCTGGGTTCTCTATTCTGTTCCATTGATCTCTTTGTCTGTTTTCATTCTAGTACTATACTGTCTCTTGATGAGTACAACTTTGTAAGACAGCTTGAAGTCCAAAATTGTGACACCTTCAGCTTTGGTTTTCTTTTCAATAGTCCTTTGGCTATTCAGAGTCTTGTCTAGTTCCATACAAATTTTAGGGTTGTTTGTTCAAGTTCTGTGAAAAATATTGATGGTATTTTGATAAGGATTGCATTGGATGTATAGATTGCCATGGATAGTATAGACATTTGCACAATGTTTATTCTTCCAATCCTGGAGCATGGAATGTTTTTCCATTTCTTTGCCTTCTTCCATTTCTTTCATAAGTGTTCTATAATTTCTAGAGTACAGATCCTTTACCTCTCTGTTTAGGTTTCTTTATACATATCTTATCGTTTTGGGTGCAATTGTACATGGGATCTATTCCTTGGTTTTTCTTACCTCTGCCTCATTGTTAGTGTATAGATATGTGACTGACTTATGTGCATTGATTTTTTATATCCCACAACTTTGCTAAATTCCTGTATCAGTTCTAACAATTTTTTTGGTGGAGTCTTTTGGATTTTCTACACAGAGCATCATCTCTCCAATGAGTGAAAGTTTGACTTCTTCTTCGCTGATTTGAATGCCTTTTATTTTTGTTGTTGTTGTTGTTGTCTGATTGCTGAGGCCAGGACTTACAGTACTATGTTGAACAACAGTGATTAGAATGGATATCTCTGTCATTTCCTGACTTTAGTGGAAAAGGTCTGTTTTTCCCTATTGATGATGATATTTACAGTGGGTCTTTTGTATATGGTTTTTATGATGCTGAGTTATGTTCCCTCTATCCCAACCTTGTGGAGGGTTTTTATCAAGAAGGGATGCTGTATTTTATCAAATTCTTTTTCTGCATGTATTGAGAGGATCATGTGGCTCTTGTCCTTTCTTTTATTAATGTAATATATCACATTGTTTGAATTGTGGATGCTGAACCACCCTTGCAGCCCAGGAATAAATACCACTTGGTCCTAATGAATAATCCTTTGAATGTACTGTTGGATCCTATTAACTAGTATCTTGGTGAGAATTCTTGCATTCATGGTCATCAGAGATACTGGTCCATAATTCTTTATGGTAAGGTTGCTGTCTGGTTTTGAGATCAAGGTAAAGCTGTCCTCATTGAATGAGTTTGGAAGTTTCCCTTCTATTTTTAGTTTTTGAAAACAACTTGAGAAAAATAGGTATTAATTCTTCTTTAAATGTTTGGTAGATTTCCACTGGGAGGCCATTTGGCCCTGGACTCCTTTGTTGGAGATTTTTTTTAAAGATTTTATTTATTTATTTGACGGATAGAAACACAGCTAGAGAGGGAACACAAGCAGGGAGAGTTAGGGAGGGAGAAGCAGGCTTCCTGCTGAGCAAGGAGTCCAATGTGGGGCTTGATCTCAGGACCCTGAGATCATGACCTGAGCCGAAGGCAGGCAGTTAATGACTGAGACACCCAGGCACCCCTTTGGAGATTTTTGATGACTGATTCAATTTCTTTTTTTGGTTACGGATCTTTTCAGGTTTTCCATTTCTTCCTTTTTCAGTTTTGGTAGTTTATCTGCTTCTGGGAAGATCCATTTCTTCCGGATTGCCTAATTTGTTGGCTTACAATTGTTCATAATATTCTCTCATAATTCGTTGTATTTATTCAGTGTTGCTTGTGATTTCTCCTTTTTCATTGATGATTTTATTTATTTGGGTCATTTCTCTTTTCTTTTTATTAAGTCTGACTAGGGGTTTTTCAATCTTGTTAATTCGTTTATAGAACCAACTCCTAATTTTGTTGATCTATTCTATCGTTATTTTGATTTCTGTGTCATTGATTTCTGCTCTAATCATTATTATTTCTCTTCTGTTGGATTTAGGCTTTATTTGCTGTCCTTTTTCCAGGTCCTTTATGTGTAAGGTTAGGTTGTGCATTTGAGATATTTCTTGCTTCTTGAGAAAGGCCTCCATTGCAATATACTTCCTTCTTAGGACTGAATTTGCTGCATCCTAATGTTTCTGAACTGTCAAGTTTTCATTTTCATTTGTTTCCATGTATTTTTAAATTTTTTCTTCAATTTCCTAGTTGACCCATTCATTCTTCACTAAGATGCTCTTAATCTCAATGTATTTGTGTTCCTTCCACATTTTCTCTTGTGATTGAGTTTAAATTTTAAGGCTTTAAACCTGAAATTATGCATGGTACAATGTCAATATTTTGGTACCCCTTGAGACATGATTTTCACTCAATATGTGATCTATTCTGGAGAATGTTACATGTGTACTCAAGAAGAATGTGTATTCTGTTTGCTTGAGGATGTAATGCTCTGAATATACCTGTGAAGTACATTTTGTCCAGTGAGTCATTCAGAGCCCCTTGTTTCCTAGTTGATCTATCTATCCTTTGTTGTGAGTGGGGTGTTAATGTCCCCCACTATTATTGTATTATTATCATTTTTATCTTGTTATTAATTGGTTTATATAACTGCTTGCTCCCGTTAGGTGCATAAATATTTACAATTGTTAGACCTTGTTGGAAAGACCATTTTATTATAGTATAGTGCCCTTCTTCATCTCTTATTACAAGCTTTGTTTTAAAACCTAGTTTGGGGGTGCCTGGGTGGCTCAGTCATTAAGCATCTGCCTTTCACTTAGGTCAATGATCCCGGAGTCCTGGGATCGAGCCCCGCATTGGGCTCCCTGCTCCATGGGAAGACTGCTTCTCCCTCTGCCCCTCCCCCTGCTTGTACTCTCTCTCTCTCTCTCTCTGTCTCTGTCTCTCTCTGTGTCTCAAGTAAATAAATAAAATATTTAAAAAAACTAGTTTGTCTGATATAAGAATTGCTGGTCCAGCTTTCTTTTGATGTCCATTAGCATGATAAATTGTTCCACACCCCCTTCAATCTGGGGTTGTATTTGGGTCTAAAGTGAATCTTTTGAAGACAGAATATTGATAAGTCTTATTTTTTTTAATCCAGGCTTATACCCTGCGTCTTTTTATGGGAACATTTAGTACATTTACATTCAGAGTCACTATTGAAAGATATGAATTCAGTGCCATTTTATTACTTGTAATGTTGGTGTTCCTTTATTGTCTCTTCTCTCTTACTTTTTGGTCTTTGTTACTTTTGTATTCTCTCTCCATTCAAAGGATCCTCCTTAATATTTCTTGCAGGGCTGGTTTAGTGTTCAGGAATTCCTCTAGTTTTTGTTTGTCTGGGAAGCTCTTTATCTCTCCTTCCATTATGAATGCCAGCCTTACTGGATAAAATATTCTTAGCTGCATATTTTTTACCATTTAGCACATTCAATATATCATGCCAGTCATTTCTGGCCTGACAGGTCTCTGTGGAGTCTGCTGTCAGACTTATGTTTCTACCCTTGTAGATTAGGGACCTCTTAGATCTGAGCTGCTTTCATGACTTTCTTTTTAACTCTGAAGTTTACAAGCTTCATTATTTATGTGTTGGGGTATTGACCTGATTTTGTTGATTTTGAGGAAGGGTTTTCTGTGTCTCCTGGACTTGAATGCCTATTTCTTTCCGCAGATAAGGGAAGTTTTCAGCTATAATTTGTTCAGATAAACATTCTGCCTCCCCCTTCTTGTACCTCTATTTGAATATTATTACATTTTATGGTATCGCTGATTTCTCAAAATCTCCCCTTGTGATCCAATGGTTGTATTTCCTTCTTTTTCTCAGCTTCCTTACTTCCCCCCATTTTGTCTTCTATACCACTGACTCTCTCTTCTGTATCATTTATCCAAACCATGAGAGCATCATTTTTTACTGTTTTTCAGTGATAACATTTTAAATTTCAGCCTGATTAGATTTTATTTCTTTTATTTCTAACAATACAGGATTCTTTAGTGTATTGTATGCTTTTTCAAGCCCAGTTAATATCTTTGTAATTGTTGTTTTGAGTTCTAGCTCCAATATATTACTTTTATCCATACTGATTAAGTCCATGGTAGAGAATACTACCTTCTATACTTTCTTTTGTGGAAAATTTCTCCTCCTAGTAATTGTGTCCAGAAAGGAAAGGAGAAAAAAAGGAGAAAAAAAGACCCAGCAAAAACAGCAATAAAAACAACAAATTCAGGAAGTGCTTCTTGTGTATGCTGTGCTCACTCTGCTATTGTGTTTGGCTGCTTTTTCCCATTGATCCTTCCTCTACAGTGTTCCTCCTTCCTTGTAGTGGAAAGTGTTTTGACTTTAAGTAGCTGTCCTTTGAATTTTTTTTTTTTTGGTGTGAAGTTAAGCCTCCCATCTGCCTCGTACTCATGCTCCAGCAGTGGAGATTGTGTCCTTAATGTTCCAATCCTCGTTCTAGTTGTTAAAAGTAGTTGAATGTTGATTGAGCTGTATTTGAAGGGCGAGGCAAGTTCAGGGTCTCTCTACTACTCCATCATCTTAACTCCTCCTCCCATTTTTTTAACTGGTAGTTTTAAGACCCTAACTTACACCTCAGAGTTTTAAAAGTCCCTGTTAATGGTGAGATTTATTAGGAATTCAGTCTATAGACCCTGCCAAGTCTGCCTAGACTTAAAATGCCATCTCCAGTAAATTCCAATGCAATGTCTTTAAAACATTTCCAAGGACTAAGATTTAAAATAAACAAAAATGAAATAAATGAATCGTAGTTAACAGTACTGAATAGAGAAGATTTTACTTAACATTTTCTAAGTATCACCTTGGGAAGGAGTAGAGTTTAAACTATGGGAGTTTAGAGTGGGAATTAAAAACCTACATTTCAGTCCTGTTTCTCCTATTAATTGTTGGGTACTTTGGAAATGTGATCTCACTGCATACTCTGGATAATGTCTGTCTCCTTCTACCTCAGAGGAATGGCATGAGAGTTAAACTATATGTGAAAATATATTGAATCCATTAATATAAAAAGTTGAATGTCACAGCTAGACTTAAGAATAAAGCTATCTTTTATTTTCCAATACAACATGCCCCATTTCTACTCTTTCACACCTTTTGGGAACTATGAAAACAAAGTGTACACCTGAAACTAATACTGCACTATATGTTAAGTAGCTGGAGTTTAAATAAAACTTAACAAAAAGAAATAAGTATACATATTGTGTCATTTGGTCATGTTACAATCTATATGCCCTGACCAAAAAAATCAGGTGTTTCAATAAATAACAATCATGTTTTTTTTTACCTCTACTTACACTCCAGTTATCCTTTCAGTTAGTTACTTAACCTTGTACTCACTGTGATTTTCTTTTCTGGTCTATATCATAATAGAGTGTAAGCTCCAAATAGTAGTGACCAAATTGTCCACCTTTGTAACAACCACAGAATCTAGTAAGGCCCTTGCCTATGGTTTAGTAAATATGTGTTAAATGAAAATAAATTCTTAGTGTAAACTTTGTTGTAGAGCTTCTCCCCTTTTAATTCTTTCAATAGCCTTTTGAATAGCCTCACTACTTTCATTGAACAAATAAGGCTCTGAGCAAAAAAAAATTCTATTCTATCATTTTCTCTCCAGTTTGTTCTCCCTATTACTCCTCATATTTAAGAGGCTGTCCAGGTTTTACTATCATAAACTGAGCTAAGAATGTGTTCTAAAATGATATTTGGTTTTTGTAGTAAAAAATATTATTAAGAAGTAAGCCCACTTTGGATTTTGCTAATGTGCACTGTGCTTTGGTTGTGGTTGATTTTTTGGACTCCCTCATTTGGTCAATAATCCTTTGGCAGAATGACTAGGAGGAGGACTGACAACAAATTAAAGAATCAGAAGCAATGTCCTCTGCCACAGAAATCATGGGTATGGGTATAAACAAGCTGTCAGAGATAAAATTCAGGAAAGGAATTATAAAGCTAATAGCTAAGCTTGAAGAAAGCACATGTGCCATACAAAACTTCTGAAGTCAGAAATGTGATCTAATCAGGCTGAACTTAAAAATACTGTGAATGACATGCACTCTAAATTGGATGCTCTAACAGTAAGGTAAATGAGGCAGAAGGGAAAAAGAGTGATCTAGAAGAGGGGTGATGGAAAGGAAGAGAACTGAAGAAAACAGAGAAAAATAACTCATAACACATGAAGAAAGACTTAGAGAATTTAATAATACATTGAAAAGAACCAACAACAGGATCATCAGGATCCAATAAGAGACGGAGAGAGAAAGAGGGCTAGAATGTATATTTGAGCAAATCTTGTTTTAGAAATTTCCTAATCTGGGGAAGGAAACAAGCATTCATATCTAAGAGGCAGAGAGGACCCTTCCACAAATCAGTAAAAAAAAATCAAATTACCCTGACATATAATAGTGAAGCTTGCAAATCGTAGAGCCAAGAAAGCTATCCTGAGAGCACCTAGAGGGAAGAGATTCCTTATGTATAGAGGGAGGAACATCAGAATAGCATCAGACATATCCACAGAAACCTGGCCGGCCAGAAAGGGCTGCCAAGTTATGTTCAGGATACTAAATGAAAAGAAAATGCAGCCAAAAATACTTTATATAGCAAAACTATCATTCAGAATGGAAGGAGAGATAAAGATTTTCCAGGACAGACAGAAACTGAAAATATATGTGACCACCAAGCCAACCCTGCAAGAAATATTAAGGGTGATTCTGTAAACAAAGAGAGACCCCAAGAGTAACATATACCAGAAAAAAAATCAGAGACAATCTACAAAAACAGGAACTTTACAGGCAATGCAATGGCACTAAATTCATATCTTTCAATAGTTACTCTCAATATAAATGGGCTTAATGCTCCCATGAAAAGACACAGGGTTTCAGATTGGATAAAAAACCAGGACCCATCCATGTGCTGTATACAAGAGACTCATTTTGAACCTAAAGACATGTCCAGATTGAAAGTGAAGAGATGGAGAACAATTTATCACACTAATAGACTTCAAAATAAAGCTGGGGTACCTATCCTCATATCAGACAAATTAGATTTTAAACCAAAGATTGTAGTAAAAGATGAAGACAGAGATGAAGACACTATATCATACTTAAAGGGTCTATCCAACAAGAAGATCTAGCAATTATAAATATCTATGCCTCCAATGTGGGAGCACCCAATTATCTGAAACCAATTAATAACCAAAGTAAAGAAACATATCAATAATAATACATTAATAGTAGGAAACTTCAACACTCCACTCACAGCAATTGACAGGTCATCTAGCAGAAGATCAACAAAGAAACAAGAGCTTTGAATGACACATTAGACCACATGTATGTCACAGATACAGAACAGTCCATCCTAAAACAACAGAATATTCATACTTTTCATGTGTACGTGGCACTTTCTTCAGAATAGACCACATACTCGATCACAAATCAGGTATTACCAGATATCAAAATATTGAGATTATTCCCTGCATATTTTCAGACGACAGTGCTTTGAAACTAGAACTCAACAACAAGAAGAAATTCGGAAGAAATTCAAACACTTGAAAGTTAAAGAGTGTCCTGGTAAAGAATGCTTGGGTCAACCAGGAAATTAAAGAACTTAAAATATTCATTGAAAGTAAGGAGAATGAGAACACTTCAGTTCAGAACCTATGGGATACTGCATGGGTGGTCCTAAGAGGGAAGTACATAGCCATCCAAGACTCTTTCAAAAAAAATTAGAAAAATGCCCAATGCACAAGAAAACATTACAACTAAATGACCTGGAGAAAGAACAACAAATGAAGCCTAAACAAAGCAGGAGTAGAGAAATGCTAAATATAGAATAGAAATCAATGTAATAGAAATCAGAAAAACAGTAGAACAGATCAATGAAACTAGAAACTCGTTCACTGAAAGAACAATATCAATAAACTTCTGGCCAGATTTATTCAAAAGAAAAGACAAAGGACCCAAGCAATAAAATTGTGAATGAAAGGGAGAGATCATGATTAATAC
>PITA01018350.1:26996-40697 GCA_004023965.1 Spilogale gracilis
CACACACCACACACACACACACACACACACACACACACACACACACACAAAACAACCACAAAAAAACAGGAGTCTAGGGCCAAATGGCTTCCTAGGGGAAGTCTACCAAACATTTAAAGAAGAAATAGTACCTAGTATACTAAAGCTATTAAAAAAAAATAGAAGTGGAGGTTAAACTTCCAGATTCATTCTATGAATCCAGCATTACCTTGATCCCCAAACCAGGCAAAAACCCTATAAAAAAGAATTACAGACCAATATCACTGATGAACTTGGATGCCAAAATACTCACCAAGATCCCAGAAAATAGAATCCAATAGTACATTAAAATGATCATTCACCGAATCATCAGTAGATTGGAGGCTTGGAAGAGGACGTGCAAGCGCTGGTCAAATCAGAGTTTGAAAATCACTGGTTTAAATGAAGCCAGGATTGTTGGAGAGACAATGGAGGAGAGCCACCTAGGAGCTGAGGCTAGAGCTACAGTGCACAGTTTGTTAGGACACAGTGCATAAGATGACTTATGTTGTGGAGAATATGTTTATTTGCAAAGAAGGAAAATGGCAATGTCCTAGCCAAGTAAACCAATTGCCATAAAAAATTTAATATAGGAGGAGGTCAAGATGGCGGAAGGACAGGTGACCACATTTCGGGGAGTTCCCTGAAGAGAGCTGAATTAAGCAAAAAAAAAAAAAAAATTACAAGACCACCGTGAACACCCATGAAATCAGCCTGAAATGTGATATTTCCCACATCTGGACCGCCACGAGAGAAAAGGAACATTGGCAAAAAGGTAGAAACAAATAAGAGGGTCTGGAGGTTTGCCCCCAGAGACAGGGGAGTGGGGGAGGAAGCCCGCAGAGCTGAACCATTGAAAACAAATACCCCAAAATGAAAGTGCTCTGTGAGTGAGGAATAACAGCAGATTACAGCCTGAATTGGGGCGAGACAGAAACAGGAACACAGCGGAGCCCGGGGCAAGCAAGGAGACTTTAAAAATCTTTTTTTCTTTTCCCGCCGCCCGGCACCCCCCACCCCGCGCGCGCCTCGCCGCCCGGCGCCCCCCCCCCACCGTGCACCGCCGCCGCCACCGGAGCCGCTGCAGCTGCCGTGAAAGCAGTGGGAGTGGATTCTATTTTTACACCGCTGCCCTTCTCTCCCGTTTCTCTCCACACTGTGGGCCGCATGCAGACCCCCCCCAGGGAAGGCGTTTTTACAGACTTGCGTGGGACCAGAGAGGCTGCAGGTCCCAGGGCGCAGACAAAGTCGCACAATCCAAAAGGAGTTGTGGCTTTGAGGTGCGGAGGTGAAACGACAAGCGGGGACGGAGGCAGAAATCAATACAACGTCTGCACCAGCCCAGCTGTGACAGACTGCCAACCGGGAGGCTGGAAAGAGCCTCTCTCTGTCTAGAGGCTCTCTCTGGGAGGGAGGTCTGGGCGAAGACATCTTGCTCCGACCTGACTTCCACAACAGCTGAAAAAAGACGTAAAAGAACAACGCTCCACTACCAGAGATTTGTAACCTGATAACCTGGTTACCATTGAGACCAGCCTCTAGCAAGGGGGCCGAGAGACTCAGCCCAGGTAGAGGGACTGAAACAGAATGGCAGGCCCCGCCCCCAGAAAGCAAGCCAGAAGCTCAGGAGGACAACATTCCAATGCAAAACCCCAAATCGGAGTTTATTAAACTCCTGGCACTGACTACAAGTACCAAAAGCCCAACTCATTGATACAGTTTTCCACCTCATTTACTTTTTTAAACTTTTTTCTATTTTTACTTTTAAAGCTTCCACTATAAGCTTAAAAATACATTCTCACAGTTTTTCTTCTTTCAGTTTTTAGCCCCCTTCTTATCACAACGTGATACCCAATACAACGCCCCATAACATTTTTTATTTATTTTTATTTTTTATTATTCTTTTTTATTTTATTTTTTATTTTTTTCTCTTTTTTAACATGAAATTTTTTCAAACACACCCCTGTATTTTCTGCTTTTGTTGTTGCCTCTTGTTTCCCTGTTCGCTCTCTCTGTTTTTCCCTTTCTTCTCTCCTCTTTCCTTTATTCTCTCTTTTACATGTACATGTAGATACAAGCTTCAAGTCAATCCCACATCCCTATTCAATACTACCCCTATATACAAACAGTTCTAATCCCCCTATATCTTTTGAAAGTGGGCTCCTCCAACAATAACAACAAGACAGACTCGGGAGCGTCTGAAACACATTCCTTGCCCACAAGGAGTGTCTGCCGTCACCTTCCCACTCTAGTTTGTCAGTGTGTCTGTGTAATTGTCTTTGCTTCTATATTATATAAGTACTGGTCTTGGGGGTCATATAGGTTGGGCTTCGCTTTTTGATCTCTTCATTTACCCTTGATAACCCTTTTCTTTACCTTGCAACAGCTTTGTACCATATAAATCCTATCACCGGGCCCCGCTCTGGCAGGGGTGTCTTTTCTTGCTTCCTCTTTTCCGTTTTCTTTTTCCTTTCTCCTCCCTTTTCGGTGGTGAACTCTGGTTGCTCCAAAACCTTCCAACGACCAATCCACCTAGATAGTGGCAGATATATCTAGCCATACACCCCCTCAACCACTCCTCGCCACAATGACTCGGAGAAGGAACACCCAACAGAAGAAGAACCCTGAGACTGCAACCTCGGTCACAAAATTACTGGAAATGAACATAAACAATATGACAGATATGGAATTCAGGGCAGCAATAGTCCAAGCAATAGTCAATTTAGAAAAGAACATTAGTCTCAAAGTGGAAGCCATAGTAACAGAAGTGAAAGCTGAGTTTAGAAAGGCTTTAGATGAGATGCAATCTAATTTAAATATGCTAACAGCCAGAGTAAGTGAAGCTGAAGATCATATCAGTGATTTAGAAGACACACGGAATAAGAAGGAGGAGCAAGAGAAGTCTTGGAGCAAACAACTAAAATCCCAAGAAAACAGAATAAGGGAAATGAATGATGCCATGAAACGCTCCAATATCAGAATTATTGGAATCCCTGAAGGAATTGAGAGAGAGAAGCCTAGAAAATATTGTTGAACAAATCATGAATGAAAACTTCCCAAATCTGAGGAATGAAACAAATGTTCATGTCCTAGAAGTAGAGAGGACACCCCCCAAGATCAATGAGGCCAGAAAAACTTCCAGGCACATATTAGTAAAATGATCATTCACCACAAGTAGGTGGGATTTATTCCTGGGATGCAAGGTTGGTTGAACATTCAGAAATCATTGTGATAGAGCACATCAATAAAACAAAGACAAGAACCATATGATCTTCTTAAAGGATGCAGAAAAACATTTGACAAAATACAGCATCCTTTCTTGATTAAAACTCTTCGAAATATAGGGGTAGAGGGAACATGCCTCAACATCATAAAAGCCATCTACAAAAAGCCCACAGTGAATATCATTCTCAATGGGAAAAACAGAACTTTTCCCTTAAAGTCAGGAACATGACAGGGATGTCCACTCTCACCACTATTGTTCAACATAGTACTAGAAGTCCTAGCTTCAGCAATCAGAAAACAAAAACAAATTAAAGACATTCAACTCGGCAAAGAAGAAGTCAAAGTCTCACTCCTCACAGAAGACACAAAACTTTATGTGGAAAACCCAAAAGACTTCACTCTAAAATTGCTAAAACTCATAAAGGAATTCAGCAACGTGGCAGGATACAGTATCAATGCACAGAAATCAGTTGCATTTCTATACGTTAAAAACGTGACTGAAAAAAGAGAAATTAAGGATTTGATCCCATTTACAATTGCCCCCCAAAATAAGATATCTAGGAATAAACCTAATGAAAGAGGTAAAATATCCATACTCTAGAAACTACAAAACATTGATGAAAGAAACTGAGGAAGACACAAAGAGATGGAAAGACATTCCATGCTCATGGATTAGAAAAAATAAACATTGTTAAAATGTCTGTGCTGCCCAGAGCAATCTACAATTTCAATGTAATCTTTATAAATATATCACTGACTTTTTTCACAGAACTAGAACAAACAATCCCAAAATTTGTATGGAACCAGAAAAGACCCCAAAAAGCTGGGGAATGTCGAAAAAGAAAACCAAAGCTGGGGGCATCACAATGCCTCACTCAAGCTATATTACAAAGTTATAGTCATCAAGACAGCATGGTTCTGGCACAAAAACAGACACATAGATCAATGGAACAGAGTAGAGAACAACAGTTGACTCGATGGTCAACTAATCTTTGACAAAGTAAGAGAGAATAGCCAATGGGGAAAAAAGAGAGTCTTTTTAATAAATAGTGCCTGGAAAATTGGACAGCCACACGCAGAAGTGGGCCATTCTCTTACACCATACACAAAGATAAAATAAAAATGGATGAAAGATGTAAATGTAAGATAGGATCCATCAAAATCCTAGAGGAGAACAGAGACAGCAACCTCTTTGTCCTTGGACAAAGCATCTTCTTTCAGGACACATCTCCAAAGTCAAGAGAAACAAAAGATAAAGTGAACTACTGGGACTTCAGCTAGATTAAACTTCTGCACAGCAAAGGAAACAATCAACAAAACTAAAAGGCAACCTGTGGAATGGGAGAAGATAACTTCAAATGACATAACAGATAAAGGTCTGGTATCCAAGATCTATAAAGAATTTCTCAGACTCAACACTCAAAAAACAAATAGTCCAGTCAAGAAATGGGTTGAAGAAATCAACAGACATTTCTCCAAGAAAGACATACAAATGGCCATCAGACCCATGAAAAAATGCTCCACATCACTGGGCATCAGGGAAATACAAATTAAAACCACAATGAGATACTACCTTACATCAGTCAAAATGGCTAAAATTAACAAGACAGGGAGCAACAATTGTTGGCAAGGATGTGGAAAAAGGGGAACCCTCTTACACTGTTGATTGGAATGAAAGCTTATACAGACACTCTAGAAAACAGTATGGAGTTTCCTCAGGACGTTAAAAATGGAGGTACTCTATGACCCAGCAATTGAACTACTGCATATTTACCCCCAAGATACAGATGTAGTGATGCACTACAACATTCATAGCAGCAATGTCCACAAGAGCTACACTGTGGAAGAAGCTGAGATGTTCAATAGCTGAATGTATAAAGATGTGGTTCATATACACAATGGAATATTACTCAGTCATCAGAAAGGATGAATACCTACAATTTACATTGACATAGATAGAACTGGAGGGTCTTATACTAAGTGAAATAAGTTAATTAGAGAAAGACAATTATCATATAGTTTCACTCCATATTCACATATAGAATAGTACAGAGGACAATAGGGGTAGAGGGGGAAAACTGATTGGGAAAAAATCAGAGGGAAACAGACCATATGAACTCATTATTCCAGGAAACAATCTGAGGGTTGCAAAAAGGGAAGTGGGTGGGAGAACGTGGTAACTGGGTGTTGGGAAGTAAAGAGGGCATATGATATGATGAGCACTGGGTGATATACTCAACTAATGAATCGTTGAATATTAATAAAAAAATTTATTATATGAATTTAAATAAAAATGAATTAAACTCAAGTTTAGACACGTGTTTTAGGATTAGGAGATGTAAGTAAAATGAACTGATGGGGAGATGATAGGAGTGCTATAGACCATTTAGTATGTTACACTTTCCATTTTAAAGTAATGAAGGGAATAGGCATTTGAAGTAAGAGCTGCAACTAGGGAAATGGCCATGAAGAAAGACAAACTGAAAACAATCTAGGAGTAGAAATTTTGGAGAGTCTTGAATGCCAGGTTGAAAAATTAGGATTTTATTAGGTAGATCTTTGGGCAACCAATGAAAAAACAGCCGATGTTAGAGCTTAAAATAATACAAACATCACATTAATGTAATTTGGGCACTTCTCAGCTTCCCCTAGAACATTTTATCTTACATTTGCAAACAGTGTGGCCACTTTGGAGGCCCACATGGTACTTTAGGGGGAAATAATGGGTAACTTTACTAGGGAAATAGTAAAGAGGAGAGGAGAAGTGGGAAAACACAAAAAAGATTCCAGAGCTAGAATAACCAGGACTTAGTGGCATTTTGAATGTGTGAAGTGAAGGAGATGAAAGAGCATTAAGGATCCTGACCTTGGGTGCCTGGGTGGCTCAGTCATTAAGCATCTGCCTTCCGTTCAGGTCATGATCCTGGAGTCCTGGGATCGAGCCCTGCATTGGGCTCCCTGCTCAGCAGGAAGCCTGATTCTCCCTCTCTCACTCCCCTGCTTGTGTTCCTTCTCTGGCTATGTTTCTCTCTGTCAAATAAAAATCTTAAAAAAAAGATAATCCTGACCTTGAGCAGATGGATGGTTGAGTCATTCACTGAGCGGATAACCCAGGAGGAGGAGCAATTTAGGTTGGTGGGGGAAAAAGATGAATTCACTCTCAGACATGTAGTAGCTGTGCTTATGGAAGCCTTACAAGGAGGTAGTTTTATTTACCTGCTTGTACAAAGTACTCCTTTTAAACTATTACAGGTGTATGATTATCTAAATTTCAACCTAAAAAAGTTGTAAACTTTCTAAGTTTTCTTGTGTCTTCCTAGGTTTTAATGTCCATAGAATCAGGAAGCTGCTTTTCATATGTTACCCCAAATTACTCTGATGTATTTTAAAACTATTCCCTACCTACTGTTGCTAGAATCCAAGAACAGATGCTCTGTCATCCTCCTTATAGTCTCTTTTCACATTTTCAAGGAACTCCAAATACATGCACACATGAAATCTTATCCACCCCTCTGTTAAACTTCCATTTTAATTCTGCTAGGAAATTATTTATTCATCTCTGAACTTTCATAGTCATGTATACCACTAACGTGGCTTTATACCACTGTTAATTTTATATTTCTGTATATCTGTTTAATATATCTCCTATCTCCTCTACTAAACTGTAGGCTCTTTGGGGGCAGAAGTATGCATCCCCCCACACTAACTGTCAGTTGTGAAAAATCATTGATTTATACAAACATAAAGGAGAGTACATCACAGTGCTTTACACATAATAGGTACTGAAGAAGTACTTGTC
This sequence comes from Spilogale gracilis, assembly GCA_004023965.1. Taxonomy (NCBI): domain Eukaryota; kingdom Metazoa; phylum Chordata; class Mammalia; order Carnivora; family Mephitidae; genus Spilogale; species Spilogale gracilis. Next base: position 34,039 of record PITA01018350.1, read on the forward strand.
TAGTGAGTGACACCCCAATGTGAACCTTCGTTTGGTAAAATCAGCCTCATTGGACCCATTTCTTAAATGGTATGTTCTCACTGCTCTCCTTACCATTAAGTGCATGTGACACAGTCATATGAACCACAGATGCTGAACTTTTCCCCTTTATCAGCAGACATTTAAGCCCTCTTGGTTACATTTTTTTTTAATTCAAGAATGGTGTGTAAATGTATTATATAAATGAAATTTCTAAGAGAATACAACTTAAATTTTGTCACACAAAAAATCCATTCACAAATGTGTGAGATGATGGAATTGATAATTGACAGAAAGAGGGAGTCATTTCACAGTGTGTGTGTGTGCATGTGTGTGTGTGTAATCACAATGTACATTTTAAATATATTAGAATTTTATTGAATTATTAATACCTTATTAATCAGTTATACCTTATTAAATCTGACAAAAACACAGGTATTTAAGATAATTATATAAAGCATAATGCCTTTTCCCTAATCCGAACACTATTCTGGCCTCCCTTTTCACCACTCAAGAACTCAGAGGCATTTACAGAGTTCTGAGCATTGTGAACTGACTGCCTATCAAAGCACTACATTGTGGATGGATAGTTCATCCTCCAAATTCACTCTTCTTAGTCTTTGTAACCACACTCATTGGCTAACAATTCAAAGCTACAAGCTCCAGCACTCAATTCCCCTACTTCCTTGTGCTGATTGAGGAAAGATAGTTCAGTTAGTCATCCATATCTTTGTTTCTTTGTTTTTTAACTCTAGTCAGAAGTCCCTCTTGATACCTACTAAAAGATTTGGTCTAGGTCTTCAAATAAAGAGGAGAAGAAGGGAGTGGTGAAGGAAGGTTATGTGCATCTTGTCCATGGCCTTTTTCCTCTGAAAAAAACCAATCTGGATTTCCACAGTCTTCACAAACATATGCATCAAACCAAAAAACTAGGTAGTTTTGTTTCCTTTACAAAGACAAGTCTTATTAAAACCAGTAGGTCCCTATAATGTGAGGATCAAATATTGAGATCTATGCATAGTTTAATCCTTCTATTGGAAGAAAATAGTCACTGGACAAAAAATTAAAAAAAAATCACATTCTAGAGGCTTTCAAGATAGCGGAAGGCCAGGTGACCGCATTTCGGGGAGTTCCCTGAAGTGAGCTCAATTCCAGCAAAAAAACCACTACAGGACCACTGTGAGCACCCATTAAATCAGCCTGAAATGTAATATTTCCTCCTTCTGGATCACCACGGGAGACAAAGACCATTGGCAAAAAGATAGAAACAAGTGAGAGCGACGGGGGCTTACCCCCAGAGACAGGGGTGTGGGGGAGGAAGCCCGCAGAGCTGAACCATTGAAAGCAAATACCCTAGCACAAAAGTGCTTTGTGCTTCGGGAATAACAGCAGATTACAGTCTGATTCGGGGCAAAACAGAACCGGGAACACAGCAGAGCCGGTGGCGCTGGAGTCTGTTTTTCCTCCACGGCAGTGGGGAGACAGGGACCTGCAGGGACAGAGAGTGCCCTGTGAGGTGCAAAGTCAGTTTTTCCACTGCGGCAGCAGGGAAACGGAGATCTGCAGGGAGACGAAGTGCCCCGCGGTTCTAGGGAACTTAGAGGGGCCAGGGTGCGGAGTCTATCCCCCACTACTTAAGCCAGAGGAGCAGGGTTTCGTGGAGAGCAGGAGTGCCCTGTGCGGCACAGGGGATCTCAGCGAGAGCGGTGGACGTGGAGTCTATTTTTCCACCGCTTTCTCTCTCTCTCTTTTTTCTTTCTTTCTTTCTTTTTTCCCCTTGCCTCTGCTGCTTTTCCCTCCTGCTTCTCTCCACCCCATGGGCTGGGCATGGACCCCCCAGGGAAGGCGATTTTGCAGACTTGCACGGGACCTGAGGAGTCACGGGTCCCCTGGCACAAAAAAAGGTTGCGTGATCCAAAAGAAGTTGTGATTTTGAGGTGCAGGAGTGAAGCGACAAGCGGGGGCTTGGGCAGAAATCAATCCAGCATCTGCGCCTGCCTGGCTGTGACAGGCTGCCAACTGGGAGGCGGGAAAGAGCCTCTCTCTGTGTAGAGGCTCTCTCTGGGAGGGAGGTCTGGGCGCAGACATCTTGCTCTGACCTGACTTCCTCAGCATATGAAAAAGGACATAAAAGAACAATGTTCCCCATCAGAAAACTGTAACCTGAAAACCTGGTAACCATTAAGACCAGTCTCTAGCAAGAAGGTGGAGAGACGCAGCCCAGGTAGAAGGACTGAAACAGCGCAGCACGCCCTGCTCCCAGAGAGCAAGCCAGAAGCTCAAGAGGACAACACTCAAACTGTAACCCCAACATCGGGAGGAAAGGCAATTTATTAAACTCCGGGTACTGACTACAAGTACCAAAAGCCCTACACTTTATTGATACAGTTTTCCACCTTCTTTTTTTTTTTTTAACTTTTTTCTATTTTTACTTTTAAAGCTTCCATTTTAAACTTAAAAATACATTCTCATGGTTTTTCTTCCTTCAATTTTTAACCCCCTTTTTATCACAATGTGATACTCAATACAACATCCCATAACATTTTTAAAATTTTATTTTTATTTTTATTTACCTTGAAATTTTTTCAAACACACTGCTGTATTTTCTGCTGTTGTTGTTGCCTCTTGTTCCCTGTTTGCTTTCTGTTTTTCCCTTTGTTCTCTCTTCTTTCCTTTATTCTCTCTTTTACATATACATGTAGTTACAAGCTTCAAGTCAATCCCACATCCCTATTCAATACTACCCCTATATACAACCAGTTCTAATCTCCCTATGTCTTTAGAAAGTGGGCTCCTCCAACAATAATAACAAGACAAACTCGAGAGCGTCTGAAACGCATTCCTTGCCCACAAGGAGTGTCTGCCCTCACCTTCCCACTCTAGTCTGTCAGTGTTTCTGTGTAATTGTCTTTGCTTTTGTATTATATAAATACTGGTCTTGGGGGTCATATAGGTTGGGCTTCTCTTTTTGATCTCTTCATTTACACTTGATAGGCCTTTTTTTTTACCCTGTAACAGTTTTGTACCATATAAATCCTACCACCAGGCACCACTCTGGCAAGGGTTTCTTTTCTTGCTTCCTCTCTTCCGTTTTCTTTTTCTTTCTCCTCCCTTTTCAGTAGTGAATTCTGGTTGCTTCAAAACATTCCAGCGACCAATCCACCTAGATAGTGGCTGATATATTTAACTATACACCCTCTCAACCACTCTTCACCACAATGACTTGGAGGAGGAACATCCAACAGAAGAAGAACCCCGAGACTGCAACCTAGGTCACAGAATTACTGGAAATGAACATAAAGAATATGACAGAAATGGAATTCAGGGCAGCAATCATCCAAGCAATGGCTAATTTAGAAAAGAACGTTAGTCTCAAAGTGGAAGCCATAGTAACAGAAGTGAAAGCTGAGGTTAGAAAGGCTATAGATGATATGCAATCTAATTTAAATATGCTAACAGCCAGAGTAAGTGAAGCTGAAGATTGTATCAGTGATTTAGAAGACAGAAGGATTAAGAAGGAGGAGCAAGAGAAGTCTTGGAACAAACAGCTAAAATCCCATGAAAACAGAATAAGGGAAATGAATGATGCCATGAAACACTCCAATATCAGAATTACTGGAATCCCCGAAAGAGTGGAGACAGAGAAAAGCCTAGAAGATATTGCTGAACAAATCATGGATGAAAATTTCCCTAATCTGGGGAATGAAACTAATGTTCATGTCCTAGAAGCAGAGAGGACACCCCCCAAGATCAATGAGGCCAGAAAAACCTCCAGGCACATAATAGTAAAATTCTCGAATCATAAAACCAAAGAATGTGTCTTAAGAGCAGCTAGGAGAAAGCGATCCCTTACCTATAGAGGCAGGACCATCAGAATAACGTCAGACCTTTCCACAGAAACCTGGCAAGCCAGAAAGGGCTGGCAAGACATATTCAGGAAGTTACATGACAAAAATATGCAACCAAGGATAATGTACCCAGCAAAGTTAACGTTCAAAATGGAAGGAGAAATAAAGAGCTTCCAAGAGCGCCAAGGTCTAATAGATTATGCAACCACCAAGGCAGCACTACAAGAAATGGTAAGAGGGGTTCTATAGAGGAGAAATGAACCTGAGAGCGACACAAAACAGAAATTTACAGAAGTAATCTATAGAAGCATGAACTCCAGGGGGGGTCAAGATGGCGGAAGGCCAGGTGACAGCATTTCGGGGAGTTCCCTGAAGAGAGCTGAATTCCAGCAAAAAAACCACTACAAGACCACCGTGAACACCCATGAAACCAGCCTGAAATGTGATATTTCCCATTTCTGGACTGCCACGAGAGACAAAGAACATCGGCAAAAAGGTAGAAACAAATTGGAGGGTCTGGAGGCTTGCCCCCAGAGACAGGGGGGTGGGGAAGGAAGCCCGCAGAGCTGAACCATTGAAAACAAATACCCCCAAACGAAAGTGCTCTGTGAGTTAGGAATAACAGCAGATTACGGCCTGAATCGGGACTAGAAAGAAGCTAAACACAGCGGAGCACGGGGCAAGGCAAGGAGACTTTTTAAAATCTTTTATTTTCTTTCTTTTCCCGCTGCCCGGACTCCCTCCGCCCCGGCGGGCCCCGGCCCCGGCGAGCGCAGCCGCCTCCCTCCGCTCCGGCGGGCCCCGGCGCGCGGAGCTGCCTGCCTCCGCCTGAGCCGCCACAGCTGCTGGGAAAGCAGCAGGAGTGAATTCTATTCTGCCCTTCTCTCCCGTTTCTCTCCACACCATGGGCCGCGTGTAGACCCCCCCAGGGAAGACGTTTTTTACAGACTTTCGTGGGACCGGAGAGGCCCCAGGTCCCAGGGCGCAGACAAAGTTGCGCAATCCAAAAGGAGTTGTGGCTTTGAGGTGCGGGAGTGAAACAACAAGCGGGGACGGGGGCAGAAATCAATACAACATCTGCACCAGCCCAGCTGTGACAGACTGCCAACTGGGAGGCTGGAAAGAGCCCCTCCCTGTGTAGAGGCTCTCTCTGGGAGGGAGGTCTGGGCACAGACATCCTGCTCCGACTTGACTTCCTCAACTGCTGAAAAAAGACGCAAAAGAACAATGCTCCGCTACCAGAGAACTGCAGCCTGATAGTCTGGTTGCCATTGAGACAGGCCTCTAGCGGGGGGGAGGGGCGAGAGACTCAGCCTAGGTAGAAGGACTGACAGGGAACGACACGCCCCGCCCCGAGAAAGCACGCCAGAATTTCAGAAGGACAACATTCCAATGCAAAACCCCAAATCGGGGGAAAGGCAATTTATTAAACTCCTGGCACTGACTACAACTACCAAAAACTCTACAACTCATTGATATAGTTTTCCACCTCATTTACTTTTTAAAACTTTTTTCTAGTTTTACTTTTAAAGCTTCCACTTTAAGCTTAAAATTACATTCTCACGGTTTTTCTTCTTTCAATTTTTATCCCCCTTCTTATCAAAATGTGATACCCAATACAACACCCCATAACATTTTTACTTATATATATATATATATATATATATATATATATATATATATTCTTTTTAATTTTTTTTCTTTTCTCTATTTTTTTCTTTTTTTTCTTTCTCTTTTTTACCCTGAAATTCAAACACACCCCTGTATTTCTGCTTTCGTTGTTCCCTCTTGTTTCCCTGTTAGCTCTCTCTGTTTCTCCCTTTCTTCTCTCCTATTTCCTTTATTCTCTCTTTTACGTGTACATGTAGATACAAGCTCTGAGTCAATACCACATCCCTGTTCAATACTACCCCTATATACAACCAGTTCCAATCCCCCTATATCATTTGAAAGTGGGCTCCTCCAACAATAACAGCAAGATAAACGCTGCAGGGTCTGAAACGCATTACTTGCCCACAAGGAATGTCTGCCCTCACCTTCCCACTCTAGATTGTCAGTGTGCCTGTGTAACTGTCTTTACTTCTATATTATATAAGTACTGGTCTTGGGGGTCATATAGGTTGGACTTTGCTTTTTGACCTCTTCATTCACCCTTGATAACCCTTTCTTTACCCTGTAACAGCTTTGTACCATATAAATCCTATCACCAGGCCCCGCTCTGGCAGGGGTGTCTTTTCTTGCTTCCTCCTCTCCGTTTTCTTTTTTCTTTCCCCTCCCTTTTCGGTAGTGAACTCTGGTTGCTCCAAAACCTTCCAAAGACCAATCCACCTAGATAGTGGCTGATATATTTAGTCATACACCCCCTCAACCACTCTTCGCCACAATGACACGGAGAAGGAACGCCCAACAGCAGAACACTGAGACTGCAACCTCGGCCACAGAATTACTGGGAATGAACATAAACAATATGACAGATATGGAATTCAGGGCAGCAATAGTCCAAGCAATAGTCAATTTAGAAAAGAAAATTAGTCTCAAAATGGAAGCCATAGTAACAGAAGTGAAAGCTGAGGTTAGAAAGGCTTTAGACGAGATGCAATCTAATTTAAATATGCTAACAACCAGAGTAAGTGAAGCTGAGGATCCTATCAGTGATTTGGAAGACGCACGGAATAGGAAGGAGGAGTAAGAGAAGTCTTGGAACAAACAACTAAAATCCCAAGAAAACAGGAAAAGGGAAATGAATGATGCCATGAAACGCTCCAATATCAGAATTATTGGAATCCCTGAAGG